>JACBYL010000145.1:0-77853 GCA_015266385.1 Trichoderma oligosporum | reverse complement strand
TGGATCAAGATGATCCGGTGATAGAGCGGCTGTGGCAGAGAAATTCCGCCTCAGCCTCACGACAAGAAAGAGGTCAAAAGACTCACCCCCAGGAAACAAGAAGCTCAGGACGCGGCCGTGCTTTTAAAAAATCGGCAAGGAAATCGTGCGTCAACAAAGCGCAGTTGCAACAGGAAAGATAAAAGAAAAGAGAGAGAGAAGAAAAGGCAAGCGGCGGCGCGACGAAAACCAAAGGCGTCAAGTCAAATTCGTTAAGTAAAGGGGTCTCGGGAGAAATGAAGACGAAGCGGGGCCGAGCCAAACCACCTCTGGAACTGCGGGAACCGACTAGCGCACAGATATTTTGTTGAAGGCGCAAGATGGTTATATCGTGGAAGAAAGAAAGAAGACGGAGGAGAAAAGAGAGAGAGGAGAGAGAGAGAGAGAGGCGCTACACAGAGGCCAGACGGAAAAAGATGGGAGGAAAAAAAAATTATTGATGAGGGAGGTGAGAAATTTCAGGGTAGGGGAGCGAAGGATTAAAAAAAAAATAAAAAAAAATAGAAAATGCAGAGAGTATGCAGAGCGATAGCAGCTCAGGCAGGTGTCATGGTCAGCATCGCGGGCACTGTACTTTGTACATTTGGTGCTAAGTTACAGGGCCTATCAGACGCTGTTTTTCAATTTACAGGTAGTTTTAAAAAGAGAGAAAACCCCGGTTATGTAGAATTGGGGCACTGTATGGATTGCTTAGTCCATCTATTACATTACTACTACATACGGTGTGCTCCGTTAAAAGAAAAGTATTAATCGTTACTAGTACCAGACAGCATTCCCGCCTAATACCGTTCTAAGTTCTAAGCGTTGGACGAGATCGTATTCTGTAATATAAAAAGTACATGTGCGGTGTAGTACCTTTACTCCAAGGCTCAAGGGTTCTTATTAGGTACCCCAATCTCTCTCTCTAGCTGAACCAGACAGCATTCCCGCCTAATACCGTTCTAAGTTCTAAGCGTTGGACGAGATCGTATTCTGTAATATAAAAAGTACATGTGCGGTGTAGTACCTTTACTCCAAGGCTCAAGGGTTCTTATTAGGTACCCCAATCTCTCTCTCTAGCTGAGAACTACTACTACTACTACTACTACTACTACTACTACTACTACTACTACTACTCCTCCTACTACATACCCAGCAGGTTAAAGGTAGTGATATAATGACAGATGCCACAACGAAAATATTGACTGCTACTGGTTCACTATAAAATCTCCTCTTGTGTCACATGGATTACTTACAATGTCATAAAAGACGAGAAACAAGAATCATATACTACTATGTCGTCGCATGATACCATTATTTGTACTCCGGACATACATACATAGTATCACTACCACCGGCTACTCCGCAGCTCCACTGTTGGATGGGCTCAATCTTGGCAGAGATGAATGAAACTTGGATAAGATCAAAAACAAAAGAATGAAGAAAAGGGAAAGAAAGAAAAAACCCCCAATAAGCCAACTGCTGACCAAGAAGAAGCCGTGCCACCCACAATCGTAAGGCTTGCAATTGGTTTAGCAGCCATCCCACCACTACCTTAGTTCTCCCGCTGCCCGGGGCCGTCGTTTGATTCGGTGGGCCATGCCTTCAACAGCTGGAAAAAGAGGCTTTTTATTAGGTGGTGTCATGCGCCGGGAGGCAACGGGATTGAGCTTACAGTAAGCAGATATCGGCATGCACACTGTAGGCCGGAGAAGCTACAGCAGCCACCCGCTCCAGCATGGCTCCAGCAAGGGCTCCATCCAAGTCGTGCCAGGCAATTTCCCAAATCTCGGCGGTATGTTCAAGTACTGTACAAGTATGTATGATCGCGATCAAGGCGCACGATGTACGAGACATGAGGTACAAGGCATGAGGCATACGGCATTGCAGAGCACGGCGTGGAAGCACTGCGGCCGTCTAGTTCATTCATTCAGCCTTATGAGACTGAGGGCTCACCAGCGGTGCAATATCTGGTACAAGTACTCCGTACATAGCTTAAGACTAAGCGTGGCGACGGATCAGTATACTGCGAGAAAGTACCTACCTAGTAGCAGTCTACAGCGCACCTAAGCACCATTCACTACCTAAGGTACTTTGTATACAGTGTCATTGTTACCAAGTGCTTGTAGAATTCCCATGTTCCAGTCCACACTCGCCCTGTCCAATTGGGGCTTCTACGGAGTAACCCACAGCGCCTTACCGAGCTGTCTATTTGCATGGCTTCAGGGCTCTTTTCCTCTCCCTTTACTAAACAACACCCCTCTCTTCTTTCTTCGCTCTGTTCACTCTCACAGCCAAAGTCGCTTCTTAATGTCTTGTCCAAGCCTCACTGAATGTACTTAAAACGGAACATTATCGCGTCTCGCCCAAAAATCTCTTCTCGGACGCTTTACCCAAACAAGGTCGCATGGTCCTGCAATAAGACGTCATGGCTTCTCTTGGCTCTGCGGGCAGATACAGATACAAGACCAGCAGTACTACCAGCACCGCCTAGAGGTACCTGCTCAGGTAGTAAGAAAACAGACGGATTACAAAGCAGAAATTAAGCAGCTTTGCACTTGGACTCTGACTTGGACTGTGATAGTCTTTCTTCCTTTCCTTTTTTTCCATTTCCTTCTCCTCGCCTCTTGCAAATCCCTGCTGCTCCGGTGCCGCATCGAGCTCCTGTTTGTGGGGTATATGGAGGGAGAGAGGGGGGGTTTGAATCTGCCAACACTGACGGATATTTTGATTTCTGCCGTTTGCCCCCGAGCTATACCCGAATCTATTAATCACTACAAAAACCAAGTTTTCTGCTATACGGATACAAAGTACGGAGTACTACAAGCAAATACCAATACTATACGGAGCATACATATATTAGCTTCTTCAGCACGAGCCACGAGACGAGGGGGCTCATCGGCAAGAAACTTTTTTTGACTTTTTAGGGTCCCGCGACGGCCCGTCTAACGCGTGTCCTTTGACTTTGGCCTACCCTATTATATACATAGCATCTTTGGTATAAGAAGTAATACAAAAGTACGAGAATATAGCCATGATGTTTGGTACTATTACTACCAATCATCACTACTGCAATAATATGACTACAATAATATGATATATGACCGGTACAGCAGCTCACGGTTCCGAGCCGAGCACCGACAAAGTGTCCAATACTCAATACTTGTACTGTCCAATACCAACCGCATGGTCATGAGCCGATATGTACGGATACATGGGACAATGGCATAGATGGAAGCAGCAAATACTACCCTATGGGGTTTATACTTACTTACTTGTACTACGAGCCGGCATTCCTATTTACGGTCTGCCTTTTTGCCTCGGGGCCTCCTCGTAGAAATATATGCACGCAGAGGTACGAAGAAGTAGTACTGCATGTCTTTGTACTGTAACTCATGCGAGAACTTCCATACTAGGGATAATGTGATAGATTTGGTTAGCTCTTCGGTCCAAGCCGTCAATCATTCTTCTCGCTCCTCCACTCGCCCGCTTTATGCATCCAGCTTGCATGAATCACGTCCGGTCAACCATAAGCGTATTCTTCTTGTCATAAATCAAAGGGGGAGAGGAGAAAAGAAGAAAAGAAAAGAAAAGAAAAAGCAGCGGTATCAAACCCAATGTCACGGTGTAATTCGGTGCACAAATGGCCAGATTCCCCGCCATTGCAACCTACAATTTATCGGGCTGGTTAGAGGCATTCTTCCAATGTTCTATATGGCTTCGATACACGCACTTTGTACATTACATTGCTATATGCAAGGACCTACTATATCCAGCTGCGGGTTAATACATACATACCTACATACCTACATACCTACCTACCCTACCTAGGTGTATCCGGCAAAAACAAGATAACAAGACTCGTGAATTATTCACACACAGTGCAAGCAAATATTGACCAAGTACCATTCACCGCGGTACATGTCCAATTAGCCAAATTCACCCAACACGCCGCCGATTTTCTAGACTTTGCCAGTCGTTCGGTGTTCTCCGCCAACTCATTCTCTTCTCATGTTCTCCTCCCATCTTCTCATTCATTGCATTCCATTGTTTTTCTATCCTTCTATGTTATCATCTGCCCAAAAAGTTTCAGACAGACATCAGGCAGGGTTACAGCACCGCTGTCCCATTCCGCTTGCGCCAGTCGTTGGTCTTGAGCAATAGCTTGGGTTTAGAGATTTCGTAACAGGCAACATTTAGTTGACATTCAAGGCATTTCTCCATTCCGATGATGCCGAGAACAGAACGCATTGCATGGCACAACAACTAATGCGAACTGCCCCTCAGCAAAGGGGAGTAGGGTAGTACTTTGATATATATCAGTAGATATGTACTCCGTATACTCGTATGCTTCCGTGTCAAGGTTGTATTGTCTCCGGTGGCCCACACATGCTAGAGATCATGGCCTCAGTTGAGTTCCACTATATATCGAAGGATTTGCCGAACCACTACTGAGGAGAGTACGTTGATTGAGAGAGAGAGGAAATGGTTTGAAACTATATAACTTAGTTCTTTATACTTTGCTCTGTATAGAACACAATCAAATATAATACAATTCACAACTCGGATACTAAGACCCAACTTTCTCAAAACGAATTATCGCTAAATTAGTTACTACATCGGTATCTATTAGATTTAGATTAAGAAATACATGAAGTAGACTGGGAGTAATATCAATAGAGCTTATTGTGGCACTGCGAGGAAGACTGCCTACCCTAGAGTACATGAGCACAAACTGTGTGCTTGCCATATATTTCGTAGTATGGAGGCTGTACGGATAGAGCTATGTGCCTTTGAGTAAAGAGTTAAGATTTTTAGGCATTACAAGAATTTGCATCTTGGGTATTATTAAATCCTCCCTGATATACACAAGTTTTATAATACCAGCACAGAGCTGCTGCTTAGCTTCCCAAAGCCCATTTTATAGGCCTAGCATGTACCTGTGCCTGTACCTGTGCCTGTAACCTATTGCCTGTAACCTATTGCCTGTACTACGGCCGAGCGCCGAGAGTCAAGCGACGTCATCGACTGATCTCGCTTGTTACCCTCAAAGTAACCATATTCTAGTAGCATCATCTCACCTCACACATACATTTTTCAAATGTCGCGATAACCTCCCTTTCGCCATGTCTTCTTCCAACTTGCCCCCCAAACCCTCATTCGACGAGTCTGAGCTTGAGCTGGATGCCGTTGAGGAAACCACCTCTCTGCCTGATTCGCCTCTTCTCATCCCCACAGACACACAACCAAAATGGCTCCGTGCAGACCGGAACAGCCGGTGGTTGCAATGGTGGCGCCGCATTCTCACCTCATTTACTGACCTTATTCGGCCCCGACGGACCTGGCGGTATATTCTGAGTGTGATCATCACGGTATATGCTTTGCAGTGCCTGGTGCGTGGCGTTCCGCTGCTTGCCTCTCCACTGCCGGGCTATACCGGACGATACGATGTTGGGGCGATAGACGTCGAGATACCCCTTGAGAAGCCAAGATTGATATCACATACTACATACAAGACCAACGGGGAGCCGGCATTCGAACACAAGACTACTCTTTTTACGCTGTACTATCCCGTGGACAAGAACGCAAAGGAGAGCAAGAGGAGACATGACTGGGTGGCGAGGCCAATCAGCCTGACGGCAGCCGGGTATGCCAAGTTTGCGCATGTCAACAACTTCATCATTCGGCCGATATTCACATTTGCGTTATGGGCGATTGCGGGCGGCATTACGATTCCTGCAAAGGTAGACGTACCGCTACTCGGAACTACTACTACTACTACTACAACAACAGTTGCGAATACAGAGGCAGAGACACTAAGCAAAGATGTCGAGCAATTCCCCGTCATGGTCTTCTCTCACGGCGACGCAAGTTCAAGAACGGACTACACAAACTTCGTCGGCGAGCTTGCGAGCCGTGGTTATGTCGTCGCAGCGGTTGAGCATCGAGACGGGAGCTGCCCCGGTTCTCTCATAAGAATCATTGGCCAAGAGGACCAAAAAATCCTGCATTTCAAAGAGGCAGAGCTTTTGTCCGATCCTCCGATGGACACAGCGAAATACAAACAAGAGCAGCTTTCCTTTCGCGACGCTGAAATCCTCGAGACCGTGCACATCCTTCGTGACATCAACAGCGGTAAAGGCAAGGACGTCTTCAACCTCAACTCCCGCTCTGAAGGCTCCCATCTACACAACTGGGCCGACCGTCTCGACTTTGGCAACCTCACCATTGGAGGCCACTCTTTTGGCGCCACAGGTGCCCTCCAAGCCCTAAAGCACGCTCCCTCAGACTTGAATCCTGCCATCGGAGGCGTCATCTTCGACCCCGGCAAAGCCAGTGGCCCTCTCAATGCCGTCATTGACGTGCCTCTTCTCATTGTCCACTCAAACTCATGGTCAAAGCAACACAGCATTTTCTACGGCCGACCGCACTTCGATATTGTCAAAGAGCTCGCCCTCAACGTCCTTAAGCGCATCCCCATTCACTCCTCTTGGTTCCTCACTAGCCTCGGCACTTCTCACCCCAGCATCTCCGACGCGCCCCTTATAGAACCCTTTCTGCTCAGCTGGACTACTGGCGCAAATCTCAACACGAAGGAGGCGCTCAAGGAATATGTTAGTGTGACGGATGACTTTTGGCACTTTTTACGCACAACCCGCCCTTCTAATGCCTCTGATACTGAAACCGGATCTCTAAAGAGAGGCGAGATGCGAGGTATCCTGGCTGAAAAAGTCACTCACGAGGAATACGGCAAATGGATAAACAAAGAGCGCAAGAAGGAGTTTCCGAAATCCATGGCCAGGCTCTGGGAAGTTCACGTCAGTCCCGCATCTGATGTGATGACTGACGACGACGACGACGACGACGACGACGATATGTGATGATAATAATGATGATGTTGAATTGAGTGTAGAGATGATTGAAGGAATAGGAGATACTATTTCTACTACTGTTCTTTCTTTCATGTCATTCATTCTTGATTCGATTCTCTCGCTCTATAGAGAGTTGCTTTTCTTACTTTTTAATATCTCTATGAAGAAGGATAAGGCAGAAATTGGATTTGTCGTGGCTGCTACCCTCCCTCAGAGGCGTGTACAACACATACTTAATTACCTACCTAATGTACCTAAGCAATACCTATAGTACATACCGTACCTAGTCGTAATAAATAATGATGAAACTGTACAAATGAATAAGATTTCTTGAAGAGTGATATTAAAAGTGGTGATATTAAAAGTGGTGATATTAAAAGTGCGTAAAGCTGCATTTGCTTAGTACGTAGAGTCAAAGACGCTGGTCATCAACAGATGAATTAACTAACCCGTAAGATTCTATCTATCTAATCTCTGCTGAAGCGATACCTGCCTTCAAAGTGTGCCATACCATACCAAAAGCCAATTACAATAACTAAGGGAGGATTCAGGAATCTATAAGTCCCCAATGATTTTTACAACCTTTTATGCTAGTCCATGTAGCATCCGTGGGTAAATAACTTATACACTTATTACTCTGCAGTCGTCTTCCTCGTATCCTTCGCACATTACTCAATACCGCAGAGACTTAGATAAAGGCCGCCGACAAGCTATCACTACTTTGGCCCATTTGACTGCTCGCAGTTCTCTTTCGTCGACTACTCAGAAACAAATCAACCATCCTCTTGCTTCCCATTACCTGGGCATCGAGCTCTCGTCGCCCCAAATCGTCAACACCTTCTGTTTCTGCCCTAGGCGTGCAATCAATCTTACACGACGGCCCTTTCGATTTCCATACCCCCGGTGAGCCGGTTTTGCTAACTCCAAACTGCCTCTCAAGGGCTGTTGTCAACCCAGGGCTGGACCTGGCTGATGTGTCGTTCGCACGAAGACGAGTTCGAGACTGCCGCCTGAGACGCATTTCTTCACTCACAGGAGGGCTTGGCCTAGTTAATGCATTTAGAGATCTCATCCGAGGCATCCCTGCTTCAGGAAGTGGTCGAAGGTTGGTCGACACATTAGTGTTGACGTTGGGCACAGAAGGAACAGTGCGAAGACTGCCTTTTGGTACCACTGGCGATGATGTTTCTTTGGTACATAAGCCTTTAAGTCGCGCGCCCGGCGTTGGAGGAGAATTTTCGTTGCCCACCAGAGTCTGAGGATGCCAAAGACTCGCAGATTGCAGCTTTTTGGTCGTCTTTGTTGATAAGGCGGAGCGGGGGCTGTCGTTATTCGCCTCAAGCTTTATCGTCATGGCAGCAGCTGGAACTTCTTGAGGTAGGCCATCCTTATCAGGCTCAATCTCAGTCTTCTCTCTGACGTGGCCAAAAGGCTGAGAAGCAAATGAAGGCTCCTCGGGGAAATCTGTTCTTAGTGTTGTCGAAGGAGTTTCAAGTTTAGACACATTAGCGCTGAGCCATGTCTTCCATTCCACAGAACTGGTGGAAGAGGTTTCTCTCATATGGTTACTTGAGTGGAGCACTGGCTCATGTGTTGCGTTGTTGAGAAAAATGGTGGCATCTCCGTGATCTTTCGAGACCGAGAGCTGTTCTGTTGATCTTGTAGGGGATAGGTTCTTATCATGATGGAGATGATTCTTTTCACTGCCACTGGAGTATACGCTCTCTGCATATACCATCCGCACATCGTTCTCGGATCCTGCCGTGCTTGGACGGCGCGTAGGGAGGCTAAGTGCAGACAGAGAACTTAGGTATTTAGTATCAAGTGTATGATGCTGTTCGCCAGTCTGAGTAACCTTCATAGTTTCTTGCAATGCGCGTCGATATGGGCTTGTCGTACGGAATAGATGGCATGTTGGGCTAGCAAAGAAGGCCGAGCTCCTGCTAGACATGAGAGTTTTGGGTGCTTCAAGAGTTGTATGCGGCTTCAGAGGATGCTTGCTAGGGGAACCTTCTCCAGAGGCTGCGTTGGGATATACTTCATGGTCGAAATTCTTCTTTGGGAAGTCGTATTTGGAACTTCTGATGACGCTCTCTGCGGACAGTGAAGAGCAACGTGATGTGTCCGGCCTTTCGATGTGATCCAGGAAAATATCATCCTCATCTTTAACATGGCGGATTGTATGAGAAGATCCTTCATGTATGGCGTAGCGATTCCGATTCCCGGTTATTGAAGTGCTCCGCAAAGAACTGACATCAAGAGGATTCGAAATTGCGTTATCTGGTCTTATTGACTGGCTTTGGTGTTGTTTGGTTTCTTCCAATCTTTTCATGAGTGCAGAATACACGCGCTGGCTGTCAACTATTGGTCCCCGAGGTGCCACAGTGCTAGGATTATATGCATTATCATGGTGAATCATGTGGGGGTTGTAATAAGGCGAATCTTCCCTTTCGATTCCTTGAAATACGGATGCGTATTGACGGCTCCAATCAGCGGATCTTGGTTGATCTGCGATTGTCGCGGTCGTGGAGTTTGTCCAGCTAGTGACTCGTGATTTATCATCGCTTGGTAAAATTTCTTCTCTTTTGACGCTTCCCAGGCTGCCTTGTCGAGACTTTAGCTGTTGGCTCGAGGGTACTGCATGGAAAGAAGGCACATGAGACTGTACTCGGTACATGGATGCTTCTTGGGGAGAATGCATTGATGCTTGGGTGTGATAGCAGCTACCGTTATCTGACTCATGATCCTGAGGATCGTCTTCAGTCTGATCCGTTGTATGGTCTGCATTCTTGGTACGGCTGAAGAGTCCCTTGAACCTGCTCTTGAGCGACCGGGAGATTTTGCGAGCTGTAGTCCGCAATTTCGGTTGCTTTGTGGGGATGCTGGAAGGAATATTGAGATTCTGAAAATAGGTTGAAGAAAGCACGGCACTGTTGTTGCTGCTGTTACGCAAAGACTTGGGGAAACTCGTCAAGCTTGGAGTACGTTTGTGCTTCGACCGAAAGAAACTTGAGGGGTGGCTTTTCAGATGGCTCGAGAAGCTCGACGGCTCATAGAATCCACTTTGCGCGAACTGGGCGCATATATCATGATCCTTGTCGATACTAGCTCGAGACATTGATCTTTCACGGTCAGTTGGAAGAAAGCTCATGGACTTGGGAGCTCGAAGCGTTGGTTCATCTGAACTCTGAAAGGGTTCATTCTCTTTTTTGACTAATGATGGATACTGAGGTGTTGATAGCCATTCGTTGAACATATCAGAATGGTTATTATTATCGAAAGAATACTTGGGGGTTTTCGTTATTGATGAAGCATACATCGATCTCGATTTGCGTAGCCTCCCGTACGAAGACAATGACGCAGCGTCATCACCAGGCTCAAATGAATACTGTGAGAGCTGTTGAGAGCCTGTATAACGTCGAGATAAACCGCCAGCCGTGTTCATGCTCGCGCGAGTAGCCAATCTTCTTTGGGGCCGAGCATTTGGGCCAGCGAATCTCACACTTTGTTGACGATGCAGGCGTTGTTTTCTGTCGCCACTATGCGGTGGATGAGCATTGTTGTAGGAGAGAGTTGCAGCAATATATGCATCTCTCTCTGCTGCAAAAGGTTCGATGCTCACAAGCTCGTGGACTGGATTTCGGACGATGGAAGTAGACGACTTGCTTCTGCTCAGGGGGCGGCGATTCTGGCTTCTGCAGCTATTTCGGCGAAGCATGGCTACAATTGCGTGTATTCATAGACTTAACACAAGAAGATGATCCCGTTTGTGATCTTTCTGATGGCGACAGAGTAATATAACAAAAGTGGCGCGGCTAGCGACTGATGATGATGAAGTGCTGTGATGATGAAATAGACTCGTGATATGGGAGATAAGATGGCTATGGATTGATTCGGGGTCCCATGTAATGAAGAAAGAAGAGTAAAGGTGCTCGAGTTTACGAGAGACGATTTAGATATCGCCATTGTCACAGGGAAGGTGGTGACAATGACGTCTTGCCTCAGGTATGGGAAGCTCACGTCTTCGCCAAATTGTAAGTGGTAAGAGCCTCCCGTTCATACCTCGCTCTTGGAGTTTGGCAGCTGGCCAGCAGACCACAGGCAATGCACTTCGCATTTGAGTCATACATACATAGGCAGTACCTAGTACTAGGTAGGTAACAAGAGATAAATACTTATTAACTTGTTATTATCTGTTAAAAGCTTGATACAGTTAATCATCAAACACATCCCAGCTTCGTGCTTTTCACAACTTACTAGGTAGGTACTAAGCCTCGCTAGTAACAGCTACAATCGTTATATCGGTATTGTTATACAATAATTATTTGGCTGGAGGATAACATGCAATTGACATGCTCAAGTGCTTCAACTACTTAGTTATTTATCTACGTATTGTCTCAATCGGTGGATAACTAACAATGATTGTACTCTAAATAAGGCAAATGTATTTGATTACTTATATAATAATCTTCCAGTACAAGCAAGCGCATTCTGCCCAGAGAACATCGGCTTATGCAACAGTAAAATACAGAGTAAAGGGGAAAACCCATACTAAATCCATGGCTTCACGCCCAAAGTGCATGCCAAAAATACCCAAAAAGTCTCTCCTAATCCTGTTCCGTAACCCTCATACTTGATGAGCTCGTCGGCGCATAAGGCCATTATAAAGAAAAAAGAAAATATCTAAATGCTCAACGGAGATTCTTACTCAAGCTCTGAGATGAACTGCTCAATCTCCTCCTCAACGAGATCGTGAATCTTCTTGGCCATCTTCTCGGCCTTGGAGCCAAAGGTCTTGGCGCCCTTAACGATCTTGCCAGAAACAATCTCAAAGTCACCCTCAAGGGCCTCCTCAAGCTCTTCAATAGTGGAGGGGAGCTCACTCTGCTTACGCTTAACAGTGTAGCCACCAGCCTCGACGATTTGGGAGAAGTTGCTGCAACCGCCACCGTTCCAGGCAAGCAGGTTGGGGGTATCAGAGTCAGGGAGATCAGAGAGAGCACCCTTGGTGGAGATGGAGATGACGTTCTCCTTAAGCTTCTTAGGGGTGATGGGGGCAACAGCGAACTCAGAATCACCAGCGGGCTGGAGAGAGAGGTAGTAGGCGAGGAGACCACAGATGTGGGGAGAAGCCATAGAAGTTCCAGAGATAGTGTTGACGGCATACTTGGAACCGATCCAAGTAGATTGAATGCTCAGACCAGGGGCAAAGATGTCGGTGCACTTACCATAGTTGGAGAAGTAAGCACGGCTGTCATCCAGAGCAGAAGCACCAACGGTAAGAGGCTCGGCAGCAGCAGCGGGAGAGTAGTTACAAGCATCAGCATTGTCATTACCGGCAGCAACGGCGAAGTGAACACCGGAGCGTACAGCAGCATTGACAGCGGCGTCTAGAGCCTGGGTCTTACCGCCACCGAGAGACATGTTGGCAACAGAGCCCTTGAAGCCCTTTCGCTTGCCGGCCTTGGCTAGCTTAACTTGCTCCTGGTGAGAGAGAGCAGCGTACTCGACACCCTTGACAACATCAGACATGGAGCCAGATCCGTTTGATCGGAGTACCTTGACAGCGTAGACGTGGGCCTTCTTGGCGACACCATATTTCTTACCGGCAACGGTACCAGAGCAGTGAGTGCCATGACCATTGCCATCAACATCCTCATCGCCAGAGGGAATGGTCTTGCCCCATTTAGCACGACCCTCAAAGTCAACGTGCTCAATGTTGGTACCAGTGTCGATGACATAGGCGTCAACACCCTCACCAGCCTCCTGGGTATAGAGGTATTTGTTGAAGGAACCAAAGTTTAAAGTCTCTCGGTGAGAGAGACGAGCTAGACCCCAGGGGGCCTGCTTCTCAGTCTCACCGTCGCACTTATCCTCAGTGACCGCATCATTAGAGTCAAGGGGAAGCATAGTATGAACAATGCTATCGCGTTCGATGTACTCGACCTGGAAATAATGATTAGCGCCCAGTTCTGAAAGAAAGGCGACTAAGAGCAAGAGGCGCTGTAAAAGTGGCGAATGTACTTACATCAGGGTGGTTTCGGACCTTCTCAATGATGTCCTCATGGAAGTGACCGGCATAGCCCTTGAAGCCATCGCCAATCTTGAATGTGTGCTTCAAACCATCAAAAACGTCGTCAGACGTATAGATGCTGCTTCGCTTTCGGAGCTCAAGGCGCTCCTGCTCGCCTTCAGTGTGGATGCTCTGGACCCAGCTCTGATGCTTATCGACGCCAGCCTCATCAACGTGATCTTTGAACTTGATGATATACGCATCTGGGATGGCGTTGGTCTCAATAGAGCTCAGCACGGGAGCAGACTTCTCATGAATGGTGCCAATTTGAAAAGTGCTGGCCTGGGCAACGGCCGCCACAGAGAGGGCGACAACGGAACGCATGGTGGCAATGATGGAATATGTGACAGGACAGACAGAAAAATTGGTCCAACCTGCGACAGAATGACTAGGAGAGACGAAATAATAGCAAAGGCAGCGGAACGACAAGGAAAACTCTGGCTTCCTCCTTCACAATAATCCACAGCGTATTCGAGATGGGAAAAGATGGAAAGATGGATGATGGGGGAGGAGGGAGATGAAAGAAGAAGAGAAGAAGATGGATAAAGAACAGAGAGATGGCGCGGTAGATAAAGGCGGCGGCGGTACGAGGCTCCAGTGCTGCCTCAGCGGGCGTGCAGTGACTGTGGTGACGCATCACAGTGGACTGGGGGTGTCTACCAAGGCGTGATGGCGGCCCCCGATGAGGTTTAGCGGGCTCTTCCGTGTCCAATCCGGTTGTGCAGCGGTTCCCGGGGATATGCGATAACGCAGTATCCTGGGGCAGCAGGTCACTCAGCCTTGTACCTTCGCCCTTAAGATTTGCCTACGCTGGTACCTGGCGGCCTTGGGGCTTGGGATCAGGTACGAGTACTGCTACCTGCTGAGGTACCTATCAAAGGTACTCACGCCTACAGTGTGGATTCACCCCCGTGCTACCCGCCTAAAACACGACCCGCTTCTCGGGCTACTATCAGCTTTAGTACTCCGTACTTCTGCTTCTCCACTACCTTAGTATCTGTCAGACTTCTCGACGCTCATTTCGGAAGAGTCATTGTTCCGTCATGATTTCTTTGATGCCCAGGGTCGTGCCAGATAATGGCCGCTGCCTTCTCGTGTCTAGTCGTGGCCGACAAATGTACGATGATACGAAAGTATCTAAGCAGGTATGTACAGCGCATCACCGCCTGTCTCTTGCAATTTGTACATACATTACTCCGCAGTACGAGTACGAGTTATACGTTTCTTACTACCTAGTACCTAGTACTTATGATACGCTTTGTACTCCATACATTATTAAGAATCCCCTGAGAACGGATAACCCGGGGGCTGGCACTGTATTCGAATGTGCGTTTGTACAGAGTCGCCTGAGTACCGGTACATGTACCTGTGGCGGCCCGCCCTCCCTTTTCTCACAGACGCAAACGAAACACAAACACAACGGCCGGCGGTTGTTATGTTGCCTGCCTCGAAAAGCGTTGGGATCGATGGGATTTAAGGGGGCTACTTATACTCCGTATTTTGTACATGCTCTCGGCATGTTCTGTTGCCTCCCAGTAATTGTGCCACCTATCACCGCCATTAGTAGGTACTAGGTACTTTATCCTGCCTTACTTGTACCTGTACTGGATGTACTGATAGTACTTCTTCCATGCTAACAGTACCCCTTACATTAGTATCGTTATCTAAGTCAGACGTACTCTGTTCTCCGTATCTACTAGGTACGTACTACCTAGTAGTTTTACATGGATTGAGAAGCCTCACGGCGGCTCATTCAGCCAGCTCGTCTCGCCCGTGGCACACCCCAACACCACCTTCTTGCCGGTCCAGCTCAACAAGACAAGACGATAAGCCCTGCATGCCAGGCTGCTTGTATGTGCAACTTGTACACAACAACCGGTCCCCATTCCCCGTCCTATAATGCGGGGATAATTGTGGCTCCGATTGGCCATCATTTGAGCCTTCTGATCAGACAGCCCTGGCACGTGCGTCTTGTCACGGGTCTCTTATCCCCAATATTTCTCATGCCAATTCGGGGAGAGCTCGTGACAACAATCAGGGTGCCGTTTGCTAGTTTGCTAGGTAGAGCTGGTCCAGTGATAACTTGCTGATCAACGTTATTTACAGCGGGCTGTCATGGCTGTATCCGGCTAGAAGCCTCTTGCACACGTTGCACTGGCAAACTTATCTAGCTAAAGGTATGCTTCACTACTTCGTATTACTATACCATGCTAGAGTGCGAACCTCATAGAAATGAGTTGAATGACGATGATAATGGGAACAAAGCCGAATAATCATAGTGGCTGCTTTAGAGTGAGGTGAGCATGACTTGCGTGCTTATTGGCCAAGATGACCTCAAACAACCCTCTCGTTAGGTACTAAGTACAGAGTACAGTATCAATCAATCAGTTTAAAACTCTTCGGGTAAGACACTTCATTACAGTATGACGTTTTTAGGAGTACCTACCTAAGTGTGAGACATGGAGTTGTCAAAAGCAAAATCAAGGCCTCGGCCGTTTCAGTACAATTAGCAGCGATTTTCGTACCCCATTTGCCCGTTACGGACGGTGAAGGGCTCTGTGATTCATACTGCCAAGTTCACTAGCATAAATGCCCCCAAATTCAAAACCCCCTTTCCATTGTAATGGACTTCTCCTGAACTCTATTCACGGCCACTTGACTCCGAATAGCCCCGCGATCGGCCCATTACTCTCTAAGCATTACTCCGTATCTCTAATCATTACTTTGTGCACTAAGGAGTACAAAGTAGAAGTGCTTATACAAGTACCTACCTTAGTACTGCTGTACTTCCTAAGCTCCTTTTTCTCGCAGGTACGGAGTACTCGGAGCTAGGTTTGATGTCCCTTCTCATGTTTAAACTATTTTATCAGGCATGATATACGAAGTCACAATGTTTGAATGCTCAGCTACCTATTACTACCCATATGGTGCATTCAGACGTTATCGAATCGCCCCCTATATACATACTTCGTACTTCGTACATTTCGACTGGCTTACTGTATATTCATGAGCGATAAGCATTAAGCCTGCTATGGAGTCTAAGTGGCTCACGGCGGGGCACCACTGCAGTTGCCACATCCCACTAAGCCGCAATGGATTCTCAGCCACGTCGAGGCTGACGACGGATTGGCTGGCAGGCTCCAACCTCATCCAGAGCTGGGCGAACAGCCATCAATACTTTTCAAGAAATCTCTTCATCCTAACGCTTGATATTGCTTCACAGACTGGGAACATAGATTCCGCTACTCGGCTGGCCATTCTTTCATTTCATTTCTCCTTGTTTGTGATTTTCTTGTGGGGCCATAAGCCGTTTTGCCAGCACAGCTGACCGCCGTCCAAGAGCTTTATGCGCCCCGCGCCTGAGCTCCGAGCTGCTAGCCCTTCTTGCATTTCAATGCCGTTCCAGATAGCTCATAGCCTGGACCCTTGACGGGCCCTGGAGGGCAAATTACTGGAATGAGAACTTAGCCAAGACAGGATCATGGCAGCAATTCCTACGCGATATCGATCGTCGACTTCGGCGTCAGCTTCAGCGAACCCCAATCCGAAATACCTAGAAGTCTTGCAGACATTACTCGATGACCTTACCCGCGAACAAACATCTACTAGCGACGATGGCTACCCCGAGATTCCTAAACTCATCAAGGGATTGCGAAATGTTGCCTTGCTCATAGCTTCCCCTCCTACATCCTCAAATCAAGATGCTTTTCGACATGCAGGCGGCTTTGAGTGCGTGCTGGACGTCCTCCGAGGGTTTGCCGGCTACTATGACCCGCGGAAGCGTGCCCAGGCCGAGATGATGTCATTATTTAAGCTGCTAGGGACCTTTTTGAATGTCTTATCAGCTGCATTCCGAGGCCACTCTGGGAATAAGAGATTTTTCCGATACCGAGTCGCTGGTGGCGGATGGGAAGCCCTGGAGCAGATCATTGCGAGCATTGGCCTAGGGGGAGCGGAGCCCGACGCTTGGGTTAGTTGTCATGTTTTTGGCAAGCTTCTAGCCTTCTCGCTGGACGATGAGGCTTTAGATCTTCTTTGTCAATCTACTGCCAAAGCTCTGCGCTCGGAAACAGAGACTGATGATAATGGCCATGTCCATGCGCCCGAAACTGATGCCGAAGATGGGGCTGACGAACAGTGGGATCTTGTGCTTGCACGTTCTGTTGGAAACATTGGCCCAAGTGTGCGAGAAGTGGTTACTCCTAAGACGATAATACGGCATCCAGAACTACTCAGGGCCGTAGTAAGTTTTTGGCGAGCGATTCCCAGGTCAGAGAACTCGCTACCAAGCCCGTCCTCCCTAATTGTACTGGAGACAATTCTCAGCGCGGCATCAGTCTCGATATATAACCGTGCCGCTATTCACTCGACTGGCGTTCTCTCTCAGTTCCTCGAGGCCGCTTTTGCACCTCAGTCAAACTTAACGCCGCCCGAACGTGATACCGTGTTGGATCTATGCCGATTGCTCATGCACCTTGGAGTGAACCAGCCAGCTGATATCCAATTCCTACTATCCGTCCCAGGCCCGGAGGCAGCAGCCTTTTTTCTGGAAATGACTTCCAAATATACTGGCCCCCCCTTTTTCCAGTTTGATCTCTCACTACATGGGCATTCTTCGCTGGAACTTCCTACTCTCGGCCGATCATTCCCCCCTCAATCTACAGCTGGATACACCTTTACGGCATGGATACGTGTCGACTCTTTTGATCCAACTGCACACACCACCGTCTTTGGAGTCTTTGATTCCTCCCAGACCTGCTTTGTGCTCATGTATCTGGAACGAGATACCCACAATTTCATTCTTCAGACTTCAGTCTTCTCCAATAAGCCTAGTGTAAGATTCAAGTCAGTTACGTTTCGTGAGAAGAAGTGGTATCACATCGCCATTGTGCATCGCAGACCAAAAACAATGACGGCTAGTAAGGCGTCTCTTTACGTAAATGGAGAGTTTGCTGAGCAGATCCGTTGCAATTATCCACACGTGCCTCCACTTGCTAATGGGAGCACGGAAACATTTGCGTCGTTCAACTCCAACCAGAATAAGAATAATCCCGTTCAGGCATTTCTGGGGACCCCGCGCGATCTTTCGAATCAGAATGGTACTGGTCTTGTCTTTTCAAGGTGGTCACTGGCATCAGCTCATTTATTTGAGGATGTTCTGAGTGATGACTATTTAGCGGTTCACCATGCACTCGGGCCGCGCTACCAAGGCAACTTCCAAGACACTTTGGGCGGCTTTCAGACTTATGAGGCGTCGGCTATGCTGGGTCTACGAAACGAAATTATTCACTCTGGAAAAGATGAACATTCGGATATTCTCAGGGCGGTACGTGAAAAAGCAAGCTCTTTGTTACCAGAGTCAAAAATATTGCTTGGCATTATCCCGTCCGCTACTTTTCCCGAAAATGTACAATACACCGATACGGGGGTTCTTCGCTCACTCCCTCGCGTATCAACTCGCAACCTTTTTCGCTTGTCCAGCAAAGAAGGGTCTCCGCTTGCCATAAACTGTGCGGTGCCAAGCCTCACGGATGCGTTATATAGACCGCAAGGAATTGCCTCCTTCAGGGGGACCCCAATTGTAGCTGTTCCTTCATACTTCGATGAGAACCTTTGGCGTCTAGCCGGATTTACACCTTTGGCCTTAAAACTTCTAGAAAAGGCGACATCTGTCGAGGAAACTATTCATGCTATTGAAATCACGTTCCATTGCATTCGCAGGAATTGGAGAAATAGCGAAGCCATGGAGAGGGATAATGGATACAGCATCATGGGCATGCTTCTGCGCTTCAAGATCGGATATAGCTCTGGCACTACGGGTGACGCGCACTTATCTCGGCTCTCAGCTTCTAATGAGGAACGAGATAGCCTTGCATTCCGAGTCCTCAGCCTGGTATTAGGCTTTGTCGGATACAACCATGCTGAGCCCATCGAATCTTTCATCATCAACCCTCTAGCCTACCGTATCCTTCTGATCGATCTGGATATCTGGCGCAAATCTGGGCCGCGCGTTCAGGAACTCTTCTATAAACAATTTGTGACATTTGCCGTTAACAGTAAACATCATGACTTCAACAGTAAGAGGTTGATACGTATGAGTAAGTAGACAGTCGCCCCCTCTACTTAGTATGAGCATTGTATTTCTGACAGTTACCGTCTCAGGAATTGTGAAGCGGCTGCTAGATGCCATGAAAGGAGAAGCAATATCTGAAGAAGTCGTGCCGCAGTTTATGGGAGCTTTTGAAGCCCTCGTCAGATCGAATTTAAGCCAAGAAGTTATGAGATCTTTGTCACTTTTTATTACATACGCCTTCCATCTACCTGTTTCTATGGGCTCACGGACCCCAAGGCTGTCTTTGAGCACCCCAAGATCTAGTACGCCTGGCCCCGTTAGGCGCGTAGCCGCAGAAGGAAGTGAAAGCAATGGCTTGGCTCATGGCACAAAAACCGTATCGAAAAAGCAACTTGGAATAAGGGTTCTAAGTCTTTATTGCAGAATTCTCTGCGAGAAAGGAAGCTCTAACAATATTAAGAAATTTGCTAAGACGGTTACGAATAAGGTAAGGCGACTATGGCCCCTCAATCGACGTGTAACTCGGGGCTTATCTGACTCTCTTTTGATAATAGTGGCTTCTATATCTGCTTGCCGATGATGACCCTGAGACTGTTGTTCATGGATGCAAGATACTAGCTCGCCTTTTTGTTGTCCATGGATCTGCTTATACGTCGAAATTTGCTGGTAAATCGGACGGCTTTACGATCATGGCAAATCGACTAAAGAGATTTTGGGACGTTCTTCCTCTGTGGACCATCTGCTTCTGCATATTGTTTGGACAGGATGTGGCCGACGTCAATTTGGACAGTAGGACTGACTTCCACACATTGGCCGAAAAGTTTGACAAGCGCAAGGTTATCTATCCCGAGTCGTTGGTTATCATTACATCAATGCTTCAACATGGTTTAAAGGATATAATGAAATACCAAGATGACCCGGATTCTCCAGCAACCAATCTTTCACCATCTCACGCACTCTCTAGACCGACTTCCGCCTACGACACGAGGCCTCGAGCAAGTTCTGCGGGTCTGGTAAGGACCGTGGAACCTAGATGTCCGTCCTCTTTCACCCCTCATACTTGTTTGCTATTTTTTACTGACCGACCGCTATAGTTACACTTTCTCGAGACAGAGAGAGGGTGGGGGTCCATGCCGTTTTTCTTCAGAATGCAATTCAGGTTCTGCGGGATCTCCATATGCGATCTGCCGAGTTTAGAGACTTTGCTCTGTCATCTGAATGGATTCGCCTGCTTTTGGCAGCCCTATACCCCGTTATTGTCAGCGCCGATGCTGTCACGCCCGATGTAGAGTTGAACTCGCGAGACTCTGCTTTGACTTTTGAGGGTAACGACGTTATTATTCGACCGATGGGTGGCAATTCTATGCCAACGCCGATCGTAAGGACGACTAACATCGATCTGGTACCGTCGCCACAGTCGACACCGCCAAAGGGAACACCTCTTAGGAGAGCGTCATCTTTTGTTCTTCTGACCACCCAAAAAACTGTTCAAGAGCCAAAGCTATCTGTTCCTCTAGTAAAGCAGCTACCTCAACAGCAGAAGCTTACGGGTGGCAGTATCGGAGATTCTATTACAGATGGAATAGTCGACTTGGTTATGCGCGTTTTCATTGATCAAATATTTGTTCGGAAAGAGTTTACCGGCTTTGGCCTATTCACTAAAATGCCTCCGGGCTTTCAAGAGCATCAAGCATATTTCGAATCGTATATCTTGAAGAGGACAATTTCCGAGGTGGCAAATATAATCCAAACCAAACGTGAAGGAATTTGTGAGCCACGAATATTGACAAATCTTGGTCGGCTTTGTCTTCATCTATGCGAGGCGATCTTTGAAGGCTGGTTTCTAAATGGTGCAGAAGCTATGATTGACTTTAACGGTTTGCTCTTGGAATTCTTGCAGAGGCCGGAGATTGCAAAGCTGAAAAGCGTTCGTCTGTGTACCCAGGCCATTTCAACGATTCGAAGCTGTCTTTTACGAACCATTCTGCTCAAGCTCTCTGATCTAGACAGTCGGCAAACCTCTGAGTTAGACGCCAAAGACTTCATGAACAAGCTGGCGTATTGGCAAATGTCTATTCTTGGCTGTTTAGGGGCAGACGATGAATACCTAAAGCTGTTATGGTACCAACTTTATACAAAACTTATTGATGATAAGCCATCAGTCCGCAGCGCTGCTGCGAACTTCCTTCGCATCATTCTGGTACAGAAGCCAGAAGAGTCAATCGCCTTGATCCACTCGTCTTCAGCGCCAGAACAGCGACAAGTTGTCCGCGACTTTCAAAAGCTGACGGAAATGGACGACGACGCATTTGTCATTTGGGTGGACAAGCACAGACCGGCGTTGGATATGCTGTTTTTCGGCGGCATGTCAAAAACTTGGGAGGATTTTGTTAGTGCAGAAAATCATCGCACATTTGAATCTGCGAAGTCACGCCTCATAAAACGCAAAGACAAGCTAAGGACTTGGAATTTGGAGGTAGTTGGAGCGGATAGAGTTCTTATCAGCCATGAAATTGGTAACAGCGCATGGATGAAAAGTATTTATAACACTGAACATTTCAAGTACCAGCGTCTCATGCAAGACCAGCAAGATGACCTGTCCTTCCTCACGGCAGCCTATAGGAAGATGGAACGTGATCTACAACGACCTGGAGCAGTTTTCAGTGGATCAACGGTGCCAAAGTGGAAGTTGGATCGAACAGAAGGGCGAAATCGTATGCGTCTGCGGCTTCTCCCTGACTACTCAACTGGCGATGATAGGTATCAGCCGAAGGCAAAAGGAAGCCAGCCATCTGCCATAGCATCTAATTCCACTACGTCATCTACTTCTGCTGGGGCTGCCTTGAATACGACGAGTCCGACTTCGCGGGATTCATCAACCCCAAATAGCCGGCCGCCGACTCGATCTGGCGTCATCTTAGATGGTGCCAATGACCCAGAAACCTTAACAGCAGAGCCTGAATCAACGTCAGATAACGCCGACTCCGGACTCACTGCGGAGGATGACTTTGAACTCATTGATGACCCAAATGAACAAAATGAGGGTGATGAGAATTTTGAGGATAAAAATCGCAAGGTCATGCGACGCTTGGAGCACGGCGACCAAGTGCAAGCTGCGTACAACGTGTCTCGAGTCACTGGTCTCGAGGCAAGTGAAGGCCTTCTGATAGTAGGGAAGGATGCACTGTATATCATGGACAACGTGTTTCAGTGTGCCAACGGTGATATTGTTAATGTGTGGCAAGCTCCTCCAGAGGAGCGTGATCCGTTTACGCAGATTGTTACGGGAGCGAAGACACTCGAAAAGCGGCAAAACGCTGGCGGCCGAGAACAAGAGTCAAGACACTGGAGGTGGCAAGATGTGATTAGCATTTCAAAGCGCCGGTTTCTGTTCCGAGACGTTGCTATCGAAGTCTTCTTCACCGACGGCCGAAGCTACCTACTAACAACGATCACCACGGCAGCTCGGGATGGCCTGTTTGCGAAAATGCTAAGCAAAGCACCACACACTAGTGCGGCGCATTCGCTTCCTAACCCAGAAGATGCGTGGAGGTTCGATATGCTCAAGGGGTTTGAAGACTCTCCACAAGGCCTGGGATCTAGACTCGGGACTTTGTTCAACGCATCACCGTGGACGTCGATTATGAAACGATGGCAGAGAGGCGAAATCTCTAATTTTCACTATCTCATGGTAGTGAACACTATGGCTGGACGAACCTTTAATGATTTAACACAATATCCCGTCTTCCCGTGGATTCTTGCCGATTATAGCAGCGAAGATCTTGATCTGGAAGACCCGGCAACATTTCGAGATTTGTCAAAGCCCATGGGGGCTCAAACCGCCAACCGCATCCAAGGCTTTATTGATACCTACAATGCACTGGAGGAGATTGAACAGACGCCTTTCCATTACGGCACCCATTACTCGTCAGCCATGATTGTGTCGTCCTATCTGATTCGACTGCCACCCTTTGTGCAGTCCTATCTACTTGTGCAAGGAGAGAGCTTTGACCATGCAGACCGACTGTTCCAATCTATTGGTGACGCTTGGATTTCCGCATCGTGTAACAACAAAACCGACGTTAGAGAGCTAATTCCCGAATTCTTCTGCCTTCCCGAATTCCTGACAAACATCAATGGCTATGACTTTGGGCGTCGTCAGAGCAATGGCGTCCAGGTCAATAACGTTGAACTCCCTCCCTGGGCAAAAGGCGACCCTAAAATTTTCATTGCCAAGCATCGCGAAGCACTTGAAAGCCCCTATGTAAGCGAAAGCTTGCATCGCTGGATCGATTTGGTTTTTGGGTACAAGCAGCGAGGTGAAGCGGCAGTGGAAAATCTGAATGTTTTCCATAATCTTTCTTATGCGGGCTCAGTCGATCTTGACCAGATCACAGATGTCAACGAGAGGGCGATATCGGCCGGCGTTATTCACAATTTTGGCCAAACACCACACCAAGTGTTTCAAAAGCCGCATCCGCCGCGAGAGCAATTAAAGTCTCCCACTAAGCGATTAGATACAGGCATATTCTCATTGACGTGCTTGCCAAATCCATTGCTGGAAAGCCACGAGAGGGTGTCATCGCTCATTTATGCCTCGAAACTAGACCGCCTGCTTTGTGCTTCACCATTCCGCCTCAATCTGCCACCGTATGACAAATACTTGGAATGGGGTTATGCGGATAATAGCATTCGCTTCTTTTTTGCAGATAATCGTAAGCCTGCGGGGCTATTTGAAAACCTTCACATTGGCCAGATCTCATGCGCCTCCTTTGCTGATTCCAAGACGCTTATTACCGCTGGGGAGGACTGTGTGGTCTCGGTACACGCTCTGCACACAGCACCAGGAAAATTGGTAGAGTTGATACCAAAATCAAGCTTATTCGGTCACAAGACTCCAGTGACCGCGATTGCGGTAGGCAAAGCCTTTAGCACGTTTGTCACGGCTTCGTCAGACGGACAGGCCTTCCTGTGGGATCTCAACCAGCTTTCTTTTATTCGCAAGCTGCCTCTTGTACGTCATGTGGAGTGTGCACAAATTCACAACATATCTGGTGACATCATGCTTTGCTCGGGACCGAATGTGCTCCTGTACACTCTAAATGGTGGCCTCATTTTGGAGCAGAACGTATGTGCAGACTCCGAGGACTATGTTCACTCTTGCGCCTTTTACGAAGGTGCAGGCAACGAGTGGCTTGAGAACTACCTCATCTTCACGGGACATCGTGGGGGCATCGTCAACGTATGGCGTAAGAGCGTGCTGGGAGGAAAGTGGACGTTGGAGTTATTGCGACGCCTAGACCATATCGATTATAATAGCGACAAGGGAGAGAATACAGCAGCTGGAATGACTTGTATTAGCCCAATGCCAACATGTGTTTACACTGGAGACGATGATGGGCGAGTAGTAAGTTGCACGAACTTGCTTTGGATTAGAATTCACCATTAGGACTGTTACTAACGGACACGCAGTATGAGTGGAATTTCGCTGGCAGAGACAGGTAGAGCCTGAGTGTGCCGCGTCGAACATCTGTAAGGAACACCCACCGTGTCATTTCGCGATCGGGGTAAATCAGCGAGCTTTGCTTGACCATTCAGAAAAGGGGTTGCAGTGTGTAGATGTGTGGAGATTGAGCTTCTGTGAGCTAGCAAAGCGAGTATAATTCATAGATTTAAAATGGCGCTCAAAAGTTGGACAAATACATAAGTAGCGAAGAGGGAAGAGTTTGGATCAATATCCGGCACTACCTGACCAACAGCTGGCATACGATATAGTAATATAAAACATTGCACTTCTCGTCAACGCTATACTATATCGAATATAGAAAGATTGGTATATAAAATTAGAACATTCTCCAGCACTAGCATTTGCACCTGGCTATCTCTGCAGAGCACTTGGAGCCAGCTTTAACATAACTTGGTCTATGTCATCTAAAGACCATTGATATCCATCTATGATATCTTTCCTCTATAGAAATTAACTGTGACTCTAAAGCGGACTATATCGTTGCGGTCTCTTTACTCTGTCAGTCATCAGTCACTGCCGAGAATACTCACTACCATATGCAATACGCTACAGGATGATACTCACTTATATTTTTTCAAACGCAGTGGAAAAGCCATGCCATTTGCTGCTTTCTCATTTCATGCTGTTGTATATGTATTTGAAGCTCTAGTCATACTAATAGATGGCTATTTGACGAAGTCGGCATGAAGATATTCACAGATCATAGTCAGCTCAAGAAAACCAATAATTGACAAAAGAATATAGGATATAGCATATCCTTCTATTAACTGTTTTAACATATATCTTATAAGCCGCTATTGTACATTGCACCGCCAGCTGCTTTGTCAAGCCCAATGCATTCATGCAATCCGACTACTTCAAATAATGCCTTAGGTGTGCCGCTGTCATTGTTATCAGCCCGTGGAGGGGCCCCGTCTTCCTTTAAAGACTTCATGGCCTTCGTAACAGCCTCAAAAACCGGTGCTAAACATAGTCCGGGATATATAATAAGTTTAAAGCCAAGATCTTTAGCCTCTTGTACCGATAAATCGGGAGATACACCGCCGGGTACGTTATTATAGATGACAGGAGTAGGAGCTAGATCCTCGCAAATCTGCTGAGCTTGTTCTTTTGAGCTGATGCCCTCGAGAAAAGCAATATCTGCTCCTACCGCGATGGCAGCTTTGAGTCGATCTCTGGCCACTTCATAGCCTGTGGACTGCAGAGCATCCGTGCGAGCAATGATGAGAATATCACCTCCAAGCCGATCTCGCGTTAGCACTGCCGCGCTGATACGAGACACAAACTCATCTTCTGAGACAATTTGCTTGTTCAGGAGGTGGCCGCAGCGCTTCGACTGGACTTGATCTTCTAAATGCAGCGCAGCTACCCCAGCTCGCATGTATTGAGCGACAGTTCGTCCGACCATTACAGGACCTTGATTACATACGTTATAATTTATATTTATCAATCATTTGCCAGTGGCCTCTCGGCTGAAGATGGGAATTGATAGATGCTTACCGCCAAATCCAGTGTCCGCATCTGCAACAAGAGGCACCTTTGGATTGAGTGAAGCAATCATGGAAGCCGTATCCCTCATATCGTTTAGCGTAGCAATGCCAAGATCTGGCATTCCTAGCCTAGATGCCGTCACGCCGGCTCCGGTCTAGCAGGGCATCACGCATGAGTCAAAGTAAGAAGGGAAATCTGTAATACTATGGTGGTTACTGACCATGTATAAGCAATCAAACCCAGCTTTAAGAGCTATACGAGCTGTAAAGCCATCATATACTCCGGGACATACAACAATATTCCCAGGCTCTGTGAGTTGAGCGCGGAGATTGGATACAGCCGAATGCTGCTCAGCCTTAGACATGATGATAATTGCAAGCCTATGTGACAATATTGCAGAATGAGTATTCAACTTTTTAATTATCTTCTACTGATCTTATTAATATTCCTTCTATTTATGGCCCTTTAAGTATACATCTGATCTTCTCAACAAACAAATCTTGAGCGATATGTTTGCCGAAATCAACCGGGACTCGGCCTCCTTCGGCCACTTGTTTTGCTGGCTGTGATCATGAAGTCACTTAACACTTTCAGAGTAAGCAAAGTGAAAGACTAGCAGATTTAGGTCTTTTTTAAAATAAGTATATCTATTGCCAAAGTTCACCACATACCCGGATGAAATTCATATTTCTAAGCCCAAGCTGCCCACATCATCACACACCTTTTAAGTGATCCATATGACTACTACATTCAAAATGATGGACAACACGCTTAACAACAGCGGATTACTCGCCCAGTGGTCTGAATTGCTACTCAAGTCTCGTGGAATCAAACTTGAAGTAGTCAGTGCAACTAAAGATACGGTACATCCCGTTTCTCTGCTTGAAAACATTAGCCATGCACTCCTGAAGCAAGGCGCCTCTCGGGAGAGCCAAGTATTCTCCCAGGTATCGAAAATTTGTTCAACGTCGCCCAATTACGGAGGTCTCGGCATAAGCCAAGATAAAGAAACCACTGAGGATGATATACATGAAATTAGCTTCCTCATATCAGCATGTAAGCAAATTTCCAGCCCATTTACACATGTCATCTATTGTTGTTAATACAGCTACCCTCGTCTTGAATTACAGGGTTAGAAGCACTTAACTCGGACGATCGAAAAAGAACCACTTGGCAAAAGACTCAAAAAGTAGCACCAAAGGACAGACCACCCATGACTGTAACGGAAAAGATTTTTGCCATGCATGCTGTTGATTCGAAAGGCTATGTCAGAACGGGTGAGACAATTCGAGTATCTCTGGACTGGATTATGGCTTCAGAAGCGTCCTGGGCTGTAAGTTGCAATTCGAATTTGACAGGCTTCTAGAAAAACTAATCATATTTTCAGAGCATGGAAACAACCTATAATAGTCTAGGTAACCCTGGCATATTCCGCAATGATCGCTTCTGGCTTGCTGGAGATCATGTCGTAGATCCCAGGGTGAAAGGGCTCCCGATGATTAAGAAGCTAATCGAGTCATCTGAAAGAGCGCGTAAAGTCTTCAAAATGACTGAATACCAAGGGATGAATGTAGGTCAAGCTGATAGGATGCAAATATAATCATAAGTTTGCTAATACTTCTGGCAATGTAGTACACCATCATGCATACTGAGTTTTTTAGGGAACGTGCACAGCCTGGTATGCTCATCATTGGCTCTGATTCTCACACATGCTCCTCTGGTGCGGTTGGCTGTCTCGCTATAGGACTTGGAGCGGCAGATGTTACAATGGGACTCATTACGGGAGAGACGTGGTTCAAGGTGCCCGAAGTAGTGAAAATCGAGTTCATAGGACGACCAGGTCGTGGCATTGGTGGGAAAGATGTCATTTTATACGTATTGCAACAGCTCAAGAGGAACACAGTTGCATCAGATCGTGTCGTTGAGTACACAGGGCCTGGCCTCGATTACCTCTCCCCAGACGCCCGTTTTGCAATTGCCAACATGACGACAGTAAGTTCTACTACACACAAGGTTTTGAAAGACATGTGTTGACGGGACACTTTTTTTTTTTTACTTCCGTAGGAATTTGGCGGCGTCACGGGGATTTTCACCCCAGATCATATTACCAAGGCTTTTATTGATGGAAGAAAGGTATCACGACATAAGAACGCATCGCATTATTTCCGCCCAGACCCGGATGCAGTATATGCTGAATCACATGTCATCAATTTGGACAAAGTTGAGTCGTTTGTGGCTAAGTATCCAAATCCTGACAATGTCGTCCCTGTGACAGGCGTCGAGGGTATGGAGTTAGATGGGTGTTTTATTGGAGCTTGTACCACCGCAGAAGAAGATATCATTCTAGGGGCGTTGGTTTTGGAGCAAGGGCTGAAGAGCGGACTATCTCCATTGAAGGACGGCAAAAAGAGAAAAGTTGTTCCCGGATCTCTTCCTATTCTAGACAGGCTGCAAAGATCAGGGCTAGCACAGATATACGAAGATGCCGGCTTCGAGGTTGGTATTCCGGGATGCAGCTATTGTGTGGGCATGTCGGCAGATCGAGCCGGAGAAGGCGAAGTCTGGTTGTCGTCTCAGAATAGAAATTTTGAGAATCGCATGGGCCAAGGTGGGTGAACTGCAGCTTCAAAATAGCCCATTACTGAATCACTTCAGATTGGAGGAAAGAAAAGAAGTTAATCATTGTGGTTTAGGTTCCATCGGAAATCTCGCTTCAGCTGCTACAGTGGCAGCTTCGTCTTTTCTTATGAAGGTAACAAATCCACAGCAATTCATTGACCAAATCCCACCAGAAAGATGGGATGTCATGAACGGCCGAGGATCTCTGAAAGGATTATCAGCAGAGCAAGAACTAGATTGGGTTGAACCAGCAAATCCTGCAGAAACAACTCCATCAACAGCCAACCCGAATAAAGATCAGCCTATCGACCACCCGATTGAACCAGAGGCAACAGCAACGGAGAATATAGGGCTGGAAGAGAATAAACAAGGCAAAAAGGTTGGAGGAAAAATTCAGAGGCTTGGAGATTTCGTGGACACAGATGCTGTAAGTCACTCACTCAGTCAATGGATAACTGCCTATGACAAGGCTAATGGATTATATAGCTGGCGCCAGCTCAATTTCTCGTCTCATCTCGAACAAATGAGGAGCTTGGAGCTCATTGTCTTGAATTTACGAATCCTGCTTTCCGCGCTCGAGTCCAGGAGGGTTTTGATATCGTGGTGGCAGGTAAGGCATTTGGTTGCGGCTCTTCACGAGAACAGGCTGTATCCGCGTTGCTTGGTATGTATACCCACATGAGCTATTTTTAACCCCGAGTAATGGAGTGGATACGAAGCTGACTATGTAAAGGATGTGGAGTCAAATGTGTTATTGCAGAGTCGTTTGCTTTTATTTACGGCCGTAATCAGCCCAGTCTTGGTCTCTTTGGTTTCACCATGGATGATCCAGCTTTCTTCGCCGCCGCTACGGATGGCGTAGAAATCGATATAAACCTGGAGACCAACCGACTTAAAGTTGGAAATATTGAATTTCCTTTTCAGTTATCGATTATGGAGAGAGAACTAGTGGAAGCAGGAGGCATTACTCCCGCCTTTAAGAAATTCGGCAAACAGCTCTTTGATATGATCTGCGGTAATACCAAGGACACAAGGAGAGCTGCAGAAGTTAGTGGTCCAACAGCAGAGATGCAGTGGTGAGCAGGATATTAATCAATACATATATTTAAAGATAAATTTGGCTATTTTTTAAAAGCATTTGGCTCATTGCAATATTCGTTCTTTCGTGAAATAGATGAGGCTGTGAGGTTGACACCAATAACCGTTCCACTACGCACGTGACCTCTTCTCAGCCGTCCTCTCAACCAATCGGCGAATCTCGCCAACTTCTTCGAAGACCTGTTTCAACCATGTAACTCACTTGCCAGGAAATATACCATGATGGCACCCGAAAGAATACGCCGCCGTCCAGCATGTCGTGAGTGTAGATTGCAGAAAGTAGGCGATCCCATCCTGGCACAATTCCTTGACTCACTGACATGGACTAAATCGGTAGGTTAAATGCGATGCCGAGGCCCCTGATTCGTGTACGCGATGTCGCCGCATGAAGCTCTCTTGCGTCATTGCACCCACTCCGGCATCCCGGCGGACTAAAGCTCAGTTACAGAGGGAACTTGAAGCTATGAGACGCCGTACCGATCGGCACAATGTGGATGAAGAGAGCGGATCAGGCAGCCCTACTGAAGAGCGCAACAATGCAGCATTGTCCAGGATCCATGGCGCCGATGAAGCTCCGTCTTCTGACCCCTTTGCGGCTATAGATCCGATTCCGGCTCCACTACTTGCTCCGAGCCTTGCTCCAGTTTCGGATACTGTTTTTACGGGTCTCCAATCTGCATCTTCTCCTTCGATATCGAATGTGAGCGGTAACCACCAGCTCTCGGCTCTAGGGATAGGGAGTGAAGCCCTTGAAGCCCAAAGCAACTCTCAAGTCTTTGACGGGCAGCAAGTGAGCGGACGCAAAATCCAGGATTGCTTTGATCTGTATAGCTTCTCAACCTATTAATTTTTGCTCATATGCCTTTCTGAAGTACTACTGCTAACTATATCCGTAGTTTCTTCAAACTTTATGCCCCCTTCTTGCCAATATTCACTACTACAATTAGTCCAAATCAGTGCTTTGAGAAGTCTCCTTTCTTGTTCTGGGCCATTGTTTACATAGGCAGCAGGCGCTATGCCGGAGATCCAACCTTGTTAGGTCGTCTTATACCAAAGATTAACTTGATGGCTTTTGCCGCACTCGAGTCACGAAGCAGTCCCATCCAGACTATTCAAGGCATATTGCTGTTGTGCCAGTGGCCGACTCCAGTTGACACTATGCACCGAAGTATCAGTCTTGTTCTTGCAGGTGCAGCTTTACATTTGGCCATGCAAATTGGGCTGCATGTAATAGGTGTTGGACAAGACTTTGCAAGGACGATTATTGATCCCAATAGGTCCGACAAAGCTAATCGTGCTCTGCTATGGAAGCAATGCTGTATAACTTGTTACATGTAATTATCCCAGCTCGTAAAGTTCACACATATGACGATGACGACTAAGCTAACTCTTGACGATTCTCTATAGAATTGGACTCGGAGAAGGCATAATGCCGCTGGGCTTAAGTGATGCACTGACTTTGCCGGTTCAATCGGATGGAGGGGACAGCGGCGATGGAATAGATCCTCCACAGGAAGACAAGTTTCGCTTCAAATTGTGTGACATCATGATATGCGCAACTGATGCCTTGAAGAGAGTCCATGGAGGAAATGAATCTGACAAGACATCATCGTTGCTATCTTGCCTAAGTCTGTTTGATGCTCAACTAATAAAGATTGCGCCACAAGCGCAAACGGCTATTGGTATAAGTTGCCATTAAATCCAAACTTACTACATCCGTGCTTCTAACTACAAAAAAACAGATTCGATTTATTTTCAGTGCTACCGTCTACATCTGCTTGCATACCACTTCCTTGTAGAACCTGCGTCTCGCAAACTTGAAGGGCTCATTTCTCTATATTCAGTCGCCTGCAGCCTCATTAGCGCGCTATGCCAGCGGCGAGGAAGTGAAGGTGCAATCGCAAAGAATGCACCCGTGTTCATTCAGAAGTCTATCATGTTAGCATCCACTTCCATTCTGAAAATTCATCGCAGCGAGCTGGCTCCTCATTTGGATCTTGAAGCCGGCGAGCAGGCTTACTTTGCCACGATATTCTATTCTCGCGAGGAGTCATTGCAGAACAACGACCTGAGCGCGAGAGGCGCCTCCATACTTAGTCAGTGTTGGAATAGCCAAAATATTTTTAAGGGTAGGGATGGTAAAATGGATAGCCTGAGCAGCCGAATCTCTAGTAGATTATCAATGAGCATCGTCTTTGACTGCTTATGGTGGTGGAGACAAGAATTTGGCGGGTTGGGAAATCCCTATGAGAATAGGCAGCAAAGTATGTGTTCACTCTTTTTATCCAATCTTCATACTTCAAGGCAATTAATATATAACCAAATATACAGATCAGGGTTTATCCCCAATAGGAAATGAAGGTGCTGCGCAGCAATCTGTTGATGGTAACGCCAGCAACGCTGCGTTGGATATTCAGCAGTTGGCTTCACTTATTGATGAACCATTTATTGACTTCGACTGGGCGATGAGCCTTAATTTGAATGAATGGCTTCTATAACATGAAACGCGAACGATATTCGACGTCGAACTGAGAAGGGCCTGATTTACTACTTGCGAGATCACTTCGCAAATGGATCAATTATGAATCACGTAACGTAACCAAGCATATATATCTGGACTTTTATCATTATTGTCAGCTTTCTAATGATACCCTAATAGCATAATAAGATCAACCAACATAAAACCTTTAGCCGATAGGATTTTTCGTTATACCCATCAGCAACTCACTCAATACACCCAGCTCTTTACAATTTTCAAGGTTTAGAACAACATCCTCAATCTTTCGTCTTCTATCATCGTCAATCACACTAGAAGTAATATTCCTCCACTTTTCAAGTATCTCATCGTTGCTCAAAAGTGGCATCAAGCTCTTAGCCAGCTCTCTATTCGCAACAATCGGCTCTGGCTTGCCCTTAAACCAGACACTTACTCGAGTGCGCATCTTCCCAAAATCCTTATTTAACTCGCACGTCGTCTTGCTAACCAGTTCCCAGATTTGATCTCGTTGAATCATCTGAGCAGAGAACTGTGCTGGTAGTACATCATCATCAACGATATATGTTGCCGCAACGTAGGTATTGCTCATTTGTGCTCCAGTTGCCGTTAATGGTCGCAATGTTTTCCAGCCTCCGTGCTCAAAGGCAGGCTTGCTCAACTCAATCAAAATACGCTCAATATTATATGAAGCGCCCATCTCCTCTGGGTAGAGATTACGCAAATCTTTTAAGCAATCCACAGTATTGTGCGTACCAGCCATGCTTGAATACGGCTTAATTGCGACACTTTTCATCTCCCACTTTTGACCGAGATCCTTGGAGATTTCTTTGACATTATACTGCGGCTCCATTCCATTCCCACTACTAAACTGCTTTAGAAAGCCGCCGTATTCGCGTTCAAATACACACTTGATACCGACATAGCCCGCCTGTGCTAAGATTGCACCTAGCAAGCCATTGCGTGCTGCAAAGCCGTGCTGCATGCGCTTCACCTCAGATTCAAACTGCGCAGACATCAGCCCGCCAGCCTGAGTACACGCTATACCAAAGGCATCCTCGATTGCCCCAGCAGATAGCCCCAGGAACTTTCCCACGGCGGCGGCGGATGCAGGAGGGCCAAATACAGCACCGGAATGCCATCCCATAGACAACATATGAGGCCCATGTAGAGCAAGACCGACGCGAGGACCAACCTCCAGCCCAGCGATGTATGCGACTATCAGCTCCTGGCCGCAGTATGAAGCATCGGCGGCTGATGCGCCTGGCTTTGAAGATAGATGATCAGATGCCGCAAGTAGAGCAGGCAGGATAATGCTATTAGAATGCAAAGGGGCTCCGATATGCCAGTCGTCCAACTCAAACCCCTGAATAAATGAACTATTCAGCATAGCAGCGTTGAGAGCATTAATCCGGCGGTCGTAGCCGATGACGCCAGCGGAACCTTCAGTGAGCTCCAGCTCTAAAAGAGCTCGAGCCGCTTTTTCTGACCATGGTAGATGAGCGCCAACTAAACCGCATGCGATACCATCTAGAATGAGATATTTGGCTCTGGTTCGAAGATCTTCTGGGATATCATTGTATGTAAGGGATGAGATCCAGTTACAGAGTTGTCCGGTAGGACTTGTCGGATCAGAGGGATCATTTGATGATGTTACTGTAGTCTGGGTCATGTTTAAAACTTTTTAATTACTATAGCGATGAATATTGAGAGAATTGAATTCAATTTATATAGATATGCTCTTGATTTAGTAGATAAAGATTATTACCGAAGTTGGATCGTACATCCGGCATTGTCTTGGATGTGTTCTGTATGCATCTTACGATTTTTATGTTAAGCGCCATACGTTCGGCAAGTCTCGGCGTTTAGAAGCCATCCCGGCATCATGAACGGCAATTTTCGGCGACCCAATTTCTGCTACTACTGAGAACGCAAGAGACAGCCCGGGACCGTTTACAGCACGGAGTAGTTTTCCCAATGGCATTTGTATATGTAAAACATTGTTAGATATATCGTAAATAATATGAATTATTTGAGTAACTACTCACTCTTTCTCCCCACGACCAAAAGTCTTAACAGGCATCCTCAAGGGGCCCCCTCCTCCACATGCCTGACCTTGTCCTTCAAAACCATACCATCTTCATCAAACACAGTAAGCGCCTCACCATGCTCGAGATCCCTGTTGAACAGCGCCCCAATCTTAGTAGCCTCGCCATCAAGAAACGTCCATGGCGATCGTCCTTTGGTAAACAAAAAGTCCATCTCCTCGAGTGTTTTACCAGCAGACTCGGGATAAAATAAGTATACGACGATAGACATGAGATAGCACAAAGCCATGAATATCATGTAAAGTTCCCAACTGTTTGTCGTCGCGTACATGTTAATGAAAGCATACTAGAATAGTGTAGAAGTGAAAAGGCAGGGAGGGGAGAGAGGAATCCAGACCTTATCTTCTCCATGGCAGTAGGAATATACAAAGCGAACCAAAAGTTCTGGTTTTCTATTAGCCTTGGCGTTTTTTTTTTATACTTTCTCTTTTCCTTTCGTATAGTAGATGCCTTCATTTAGCAACTTACAACAAACCAGTTTGTAGCCGTTGTCATGGACGTGGCCCGACCGCGCATACTCATGCTAAAGATCTCTGGAGGATATACCCATGCGACACACGCCCACGTAATTGCAAATACCGCAACATAGATGTATACAAAAGCAATGATAGTGCGCGACGCTGCAGCATTCGCAAAGTTGAAATTCGTCTTTTGTGTTAGTGTGTCGTAGACAGGATCGCCTAGAATAGGACAAAACAACTATTTTAGCAACAACAATGTCCACGACGTTTTAAGTTGAATCAATGAAATGCAAGTAAAACATACCCATCGTCTTCATGAGTACGCCAATGAGCATCATCGAGATGCCCATTCCTATACCACCGATAACCATAGGCCATCGCCGACCCCATTTATCCATATAATACATATTCGGGTACGTAAAGACATTGAGAACAACGCCTTGAAGGCCGTTAGCCAAAAGCGACGATGAAGTCGCGCCAAGGCCTGCTTGCTGAAATAGAAACACGGCATAGTACATGATCCTACATTATCATAGTTAGAATAAATCCGTGAGAGATTGGGAAAAGAAAAAAATGCATTACACGTTAATGCCAGTCATCGATTGCCAGAATTGCTATTTCCAATTTAGCTCTTATTTTCTCAAATACAAGGACGAAAACGAAAAACCTACAACACCAATGCCGATCCACATACGGCGTCTCTGTGACCCCAAAAGTAGATCAAAGTAGCTAGGCGGTGGGTGACTCTTCTCGTATGTAAGCTTGGCCACAATCTCAGCCAGCTCGGCTTGTACATAAGGATTGTTGACGTCTCCCCCAGCATGAATTTTGGCAAGCACATACAGCGCTTCCTCTTGTCTGTCTTTCTGGACTAGCCACCGAGGCGATTCGGGCATGAACCACATGGTAATATGGAGAGTCAATGTAGCCTGAGTTGTCATTAATTAACTCTTCTTTGGAATGAATATTGATAGAAAGTTACTCACAATCATCTGGAGACCCATCGGAAGTCTCCATGATGCAGTACCGCTTATATGGCTGGTTCCAAACTGGATCCAAAACGCAATGAGAATGCCGAAATTGACGAAACACTGGAAAACACTGATAATACGACCACGAATTCTGGAAACTCATCTAATAAATAAATAAATCCCATCAATGGGAGGAAAAGAGGAGAACATACTCTCGCGGCGCAATCTCACTTTGATACATCGTGACCTGTCTCATTAAGCAACTATCGATTATAAGAAAAACTAAAAAATCTCAAGGGCTTTCTTACCATCATCGTCAAACATCCATTTCCCAACCCGTTTATAACTCGGCCCGCAACAAGAGCCTCAATGTTATTCGCCGCAGCAGAGATGGCACAACCGATCGTGAAAATCGCTGAGCCTAGCAAAATCGTCCTCTTTCGGCCCAATCTATCCGCAAGGAAAGCACCCGTCAAAAGAGAGCCGGCAAAGGCCCCGGCCAAAATCGACGCAGTAATTCCTCCTTGTCGGAAGTTACTTGGATGTTTGAAGTAGTTCAAAAACTGTGGCATAGCCAAGATGCCGCCTGTCTACGTTTAAGTGACATGGTTCCTTGAATTGGAGTTGGTGCATCCTAGTTTTCCCACTCACTCATTGAACCAGTGTCCTAAGCAAGGGAAAAAAAATTAGCTATTGAGCTTATCTTCAGTCTATATATCATATCATTTGAACTTACATATCCAAAAGCCAAACCTCCAGTACAAGGCGCAATGCCATAGAGGTAAACTGCCTACAGTATGTTTACGTTAGTATCTCGCCTCATCACACATAAGAGGCTTGAACATATTACCTTTCTCACCATATTGAGGTTAATCCACAGTTCCTTATCCCATCAAAAGCTACACCATACTATTAGACCCTTCACAAGTCAATTATATATACCAATGCAGCCAAAAGTAAAATAACCGAAGAGCCGATGCTAATCCCGTGATTGGACAGCATCACTGTATCATACCCCAAACTCTACTCGCCCGCAACCCCGGATTTCTTCTGATCAGCCCCATCGGGTCACAAGCCGAAGACCAAAATGAAAAGGGGATCGTCAAGGCTAGGCTGTGATGCTTCCCGACATTCTGGGGTAAATAGCAATGCAATGCCAACTTCAGCCGCCGGATGTTTGAAGTAGCCGAACTACCGACAGAAGAGTATTGATTGGTCAGTTTAGAACTATACAAACGTCAATAATTCAATATTATTATATCTTGTCGCCTGCTGTTGCGAGATTTCAGTTTTTACTCCTGTTTGATAGTATATGATTATAGATCTAAGTATTCTCAATAGTTCAGCAATCTCAATTGTTTCTCTCCTGCACAATTCTTTTGTAAACCGAAGAATCAGGTAGCTTACTGTATCATCAGCCAAAATCACCATGACACCCTCACGAACAGAAACAAATGGCGTTGACAACGGGCACAACGGCAATGGAGAGTTTTCCGGCTCTTACATACCTGCCTCAGAAGTCAAGATCACAGGATTTGAGGCTCATGGTAAGATCTCGTTGGCGCTATACTGAGAGGCAAAAAATTGAAGCTCATCATGCTTGCAGACTTAAGATTTCCCACCAGTCTTGATCTCTCTGGCTCAGATGCCATGAATCCAGGGCCAAATTACAGTGCCGCATACATCATCCTCAAAACAAATAGAGATCTGCAAGGTCATGGGTTTGCATTCACAATTGGACGCGGCAATAACTTGTGTACCACTGCGGCCGAGATGATTGCGGAGCGTCTCGTAGGACAAACGCTTGCTGAATTAACAGAAAATATGGGTCAGACATGGCGGCACCTCGTTTCTGATTCACAACTCCGCTGGGTCGGTCCAGAAAAGGGTGTCATTCACTTGGGCCTCAGCACATGTGTCAACGCCGTCTGGGACCTCTGGGGGAGATATCTGAACAAGCCAGTCTGGAAAATTGTAGCCGATATGACGCCAGAACAATTTGTCAAATGCATAGATTTCCGGTACATTGTCGATGCCATCACTCCAGAAGAGGCTATGGCGATGCTGCATGAACAAGAAAAGACCAAGGCTGCTCGGCTAGAAGACGCACGTATTAGTAAGGCCGTACCAGCGTATACAACGCAGGCTGGCTGGTTGGGTTTCTCCGACGAAAAGATGGTTCAATTGATCAAGTCAAATCTCGCTTTGGGCATGGATAAGTTCAAATTCAAAGTTGGCGGCAATCTTGAAGACGACAAGCGCCGATTACAAATCGCCCGCGATACCATTGGATATGATCGTATGCTCATGGTCGACGCCAATCAAGTGTGGAGCGTACCTGAAGCGATCGACTACATGCTTGAGCTTGTCAAGTATAAGCCACTGTGAGTTCCAAGCGCCTCCGTCCAATACGCTATATGTATAGGGCGGGTAATCTAACATGAATTGTCTTATCAAGTTTTATCGAAGAGCCTACTTCACCTGATGACATTCTCGGTCACGCTGCGATTAGAAAGGCCCTGAAACCACATGGCATTGGCGTTGCTACTGGCGAACACTGCCAGAATCGTGTCATTTTCAAGCAGCTCCTGCAAGCTGGATCAATTGACTATTGTCAAATTGATGCTTGCAGGCTGGGTGGCGTGAATGAAGTCATGGCCGTTCTGTTAATGGCAAAGAAGTAAGTTCAGATGTCGAGCCCACTATAATCACCCTGTTTATTTTTTCCTAATCAATGTGGCAGGTTCAACATCCCAATTGTACCTCACAGCGGAGGCATTGGCCTAAATGAGTACACACAACATCTCGCCCTAATTAATTATTTGTGTGTAGCGGGGGAAAAGAGCTTGCTAGAACATATCAGTTCTTTTCGTGAAGTCTTGACGAACCCTGTCCAGATCAAAGACGGCCATTTCGTCACCCCATATGAACCAGGATATAGCGTAGAGTATAAAGGTGAGGCGATCGAGAAGTATACATATCCTTCAGGCAGCTTCTGGAGGAGTGACCAAGGACAGGCAATCATCAATGAGCCAAAGCTATAAACTATTGCATGTATAATCTTTAAAATGTGATATAAATAGATAAAACACATAAAATGGATATTTGAAGAGAAAATATGATTCTCAGGCAGATGGGAAGATGTTGTGAAAGTAGCCAAACTCATCTAACCAGTCTTCGAATAGTTGGAGATTAGAGTCTTGTATTGCGACATCTCCAAGCTCGACGTCATCGGAGTCAAGTACGTAGGATATAGGGGCTTGGACTGTTTGAGGCAAGGATTCTGCGTGAGTAGTAGCCGGTGAAAGATTTGCGATCTTGTTGTCTCGACTTGGCGCTGCAACAGACTTTGTAGGATTGTTTTCGATGTCATCCTCAGGTCTCCGACTAGCGTTTTGGCTGTAGAGCTCGAGTGATTTGCTAGCAGGTTGCTTTGCAGGCATGTGGTCATTGAGAAATGCGACAAGAGGATCTGGTTCGTGTCCATTGACGCAAGTTGTCGGGCCCTGGGAATGTAAAGCTGCAAGTTTGAAAAAGTCGTGGTAGAAACTCGCGTGCCAATAAATATCACCAAGCTGCTCTAATAGCATCATACATTTGTTAAATCGATCGCTGTGAGGCTGTTTGCTGGATTGATCCGTAGAGGAACGCATCATGAGGAGGTGAACGATGAGTGGTGGCAAAATAGCTGTCACGCTGTGTTAAAGTTAGTATGTTTTACCCAACTACAACGTTGGCTTGGTAGGCGAAAAGAGGCATTTACCAGATCGTAGGGCAATACTTGACCAAGTCTAATCTAACGAGCTCGACAGCAAGCCTTGTTGAGTCCTCAGCAGATGCTTGAACTTTTGGTGGTGGAAGCTGTGCGCCACTGGGGCGACTCTCATCCAATACCTGATGAGACTTGTGGAGAGTGATAATGACGATACTTTTTGGATGTTAGTTGCATCTGGTGATGAAGTAGATGGGATAGATGAGCGCCATAGGCAAAGTCAAACCTACTTGTATATTAGATGTAGGAGGGCCTTGTAGAGGGTACAGATGTCTCGTTTGTCAAAGTCACCCGCAAATTCTTCGTGCAGCCTCGCGCTCGGTACTAAATTGAGGCGCCAGTGTTGAAGTGTCTCCTCACAGAGGCTGATTTGCTCAGGCAAGGATCCAGCTGCCGTCGCTATATTATGAGAAAGTGACAACACTCCCTCCATGTACTGGCAGAGCTTCACAAACTCAACGAAAAACTCCTTGACCGTTCGGTCGTCTTCACTATCACCATCTTCCTCTAATTCATCAGTCGTAAGCATAGGAACTGTGCAGTCCAAGCTGTTGATATGCATCGGGCGTCCCGTGCCGAGCGTAGTGAGCCTGTCTCTGACTAGACATGCCCACCAGATTCTAGCCCAGAGCTTCCGTTGAGGCTCTTGACTGGCATTTCGATGCAGGCCAGCACCTTGGGCGAGGCTGATAGCTTGGTGGACCCAAAACCATGTATGCTTTTGTTCAATCATGGACGGGTAATAGTGACTCATTAGTAAAAGGGCTTGAATATTCGTAATGTCATCTGATTCGAAGTCAAATTCGTACAAGTACTACATATGTAAGCACGCGTCTCATGAACGATTTAATATATATATATATATATGGATGTACATACTCGTGCTCTTCTATGGAGTATATTTCTCGCCTCCTTTCGAGACGTAAATCCAGCGTCTCGTAAAGTGCTCATAGGCACCGTCTGGAACAGAATTATAAGTAATTTAAAATATTCCCTCGAATGACAATGCGTATCGACTTACCGCACTCGCCGTGAAGATAATGGTCTGAAGAAGCAATAGACTTAGGCCATGGGAATGAGATCCAACGCCACGATCACTCCTATAATAGCTTACCAAAAAGCTTGACTTGTCCAAGATGGGGAAGAACGGATGAAAGAGCTGAAAATAATTCGACACAAATTCATCCATTAATCGCTTTGGTAGGAGACTGAGAGCACCTTTACGTTTCAAATACTCTATATCCTCTTCGTCCAGTCTAGAGCGCCTGATGGCACCTAAGAGATCATGATGGTCGTCTTGAGAAACAGCCAACAAAGAGGACTGGCCGTCAGGCGCGAAGCTGCGAAAGAACGGATAATGCGGGACTTGATGAAGCATAGCATGCTGTGGAATCGAGCGTGGAGATGATGGCCTTGCCACGTCGTTAATCCTCAGCTGCTCACCCACCAATGGCAGTTGATTCTCAGGCTCCTCATTCTTCCCACGCCTCTTCTTGCGCGCTTGGACAACGCAGTCAAATCCATCAATTTGACATTTCGTGCAAGGAGGTCCAGTCTTGAGTACATCGCAGCGAATCTTGCGCGATCGGCAACAGGAGCAAGCTTTGGAAGCGCGCTTCTTCTTTCTGCTACTGAGCTGGGAAACGGTATGCGAGGGAGACTGCCCCTCAGAATCAGTCATCTTGGTGGGCTCTCCGAGAAGCGACATCGAAAACTTGACACGAAATCACGGACAGATTTGAAGCAATAGAGACTATAAAGTCTTTTGCATTTCAAATAATATTTACCATCCCTCACAGAAATCCTCAACGAATTTAATTCGGAAGAAAGAGAAGACATCTTGACGCTATTGCTATTCTGTACTCCGTACAGCTGCGCTATTGCCTTAGAAGCTTGCTATTTGGTTGCTGACTAACGAATGCCAGGCATCTTTTCGAGCCACAGACTGACTCATTTACCAACACTCGTTCTTCAAAATGATATCAATCTATTCTTTCAATATATTTATCTGGGAGACAGAATCCTTTAATTAAGCAGCTTTAGCTACTTTACATCAATTCGCCTACCACAAATCTTCTATGCAACTCCATATATACGTGTCTTCCACCGTTATCAAGCTGTTTATCAGATATGAACCAACTATCCACTAAAGGCCCCTAAATCCCTGCTAAACCCGTACCTGCATTACCCCCTAAAAGCCCCAATGCCACCCTCCATTAGCGCTAAATGCTATCCATAAGCGCGTTCTTTCTCCGCGCCCAAATTCACCCCATTTTCAAACCTCCATCAATTTTCGTTTTCGTCTGATCTATGCTTCACTTTTTCGGTTCAGATCAAACAGCCCGCGCCAGCTGGCAAACAAAAACAATAATGTTTCAATCTTCCTATTGCTTCTACAGCATTCTATTGAGAGCTCGGAACAATAAGCTGCCCGGTTTCCGAGAAAATTTTCTTTTCCAGGTAGTATAAAGTGCACGTCTTCCTCCTAACTCTTCCTCCTTCTCTTCTTCTTCCTTCATCATCTCGCGCAGCGACGCTTCTTTCTACCATCTTCTTTTATCTACTCAGCTTTTCTTGTCGGCTTAGTCCGCATCTCTTCTACTTTTCTCTTTTCTTGCTATATATCAATGCTATCTATCTGCCATATATCTTGCCATCTATTTGCCATTTAGTCCCCCTTCCACCTCCACCCACCTCTCTCTCTTCCTTCACCTTCTTCCTTCACCTTCTTCCTTCACCTTCTTCCTTCACCTTCTTCCTTCACCTTTCTTCGCCTTCTTCACCTTCTTCGCCTTCTTCACCTTCTTCACCTTCTTCACCTTCCTTCTCACTACCCAGTGCCTACCCCCGCGGAATTGGGCCTCCGCAGTGCTCTCGCTGATGATAAACTCTTCACACAATAGGGAAAGCCTTCGGTTGGTCGGCTTAGCCTTCCACCATTGGCAACTGTCCGCCTCCCAAAGAACAGAGATCTGAGCGAGCACCAGTCCTCTCCCCTTTCCACTTCTTTTCCTTTTGTTTTTCCTTTTTGTTCAACCTTTTCCTTTGTGAAAATCATTCAACTGGTTGTTTCCTCACAGTAGCCGCAATGACAGACACTCGCACCCAAAGAAGTCTTTTCATCCTCTGGTCTCCAAACAGATCGAGGACGTTAACAGGCTCATGACTTTTTTTCACCCCTTGTGGGAAATAGTTTTCAATCGGAGCAGGCTGAGCTTCAACCTTGGATCTTTTCTATTGGGTCGGATGGAACACTAGGTACTTAGGTAGAAGTGATTGTGGGAAAGGGCTGGCATATTTTTGTTTTGTTTCATGTGAACAAAGTGAAACCACCTGGTGATGATTCAAGGACCAAAAAGCCAAATTTGCAGACAACAGCAATGGGTGTAAACACCCTTCTAGCTGCGAGTTGCCGGTGAGAACCTAAGAGAGCTAATCTGAGGGTGGTCCGCTCGTTCACTTTGTTGTATGGAATATCGTGAAAATGTAACGTGGTCATGGTCGGTGGGCATATAGAGGGCATCCAACAGATGTAGATGGGTAGTATATATCCTAGGTACCCTATCTAGTTACTTTAAGAGATCAGATAGATACACAAAACGCGCCACTGTAATTTGTGAGGCACTTGGAAACATATAGTTATATTTCATCTCGACTTTTTATGATCTGCACTCATATCGTAAAGATCATCTCCTAGCTAGGCTAATTTCATGTGCCTTTCCATATTTCTCAGCGCGATAGATGCAAATTGTACATGAACGAAATCTACAATCCCCTCTTTTCAGTGCTGGTATCAAAACGCACCATCTCATTTCATCCCTTGTCTCTTATCCCATGCACAGTTAAATCTTAATCTCTAGTTCTTCTTTCCTGTGGGCTTACTGTACATCCATATCGCGCAGAATCCTACAAAGCCCGTGACTGTCGCGCCGATGCCTGAAATCCAGGGCCAGGCGCCAGAAATAACAAAGCTTCGTGGCCACTCATCATGCGCAAAATGACGCACGCTAACTGTGTTCTTCTCTTCAATGTTGGTGAGGAAAGAACGCTTATAGTTCACCTTGAAGTTGAAGATTCCATGCTGGTCAGGGAGGGTAAAGGATACACCGTACACGGTAGCATCGTCGGTAGTGCTGGTACGAGCCAAGTTCAAGCGGTGGAAAGGAGAAAGCATGGAGAATTCAAGTTGAAGGGAGTCGTTCTGGGGGAGGGTAAACGGTACCCATTTGTTCCAGCTATACTCGGACAGAGAGATAGAATAAGACTAGAACAAGTAAAAGTGTCAGCGGCGAACATGGTGCATAAAATTATAAAACAAAATAAACATAAAAAAGCAACTAACCACATCGTTCTTGATACGATAAATCTCAGGGTTTAGTTCGTCAGAATCCTGCAGTTGGTGATTGATGCTGTTCACTCGCAGGACACCAATTTCTTGGAATGTCCAGGCTGCTAACCTGCGGACAAACTCCTTATTCTCAGCTTTGACACTCTTTCCGCCCACCTTGGTAACCTTGGTGTCGAGCCACTTGTCTTGAAGCATCTCAGCCGAGCCAAGGACTGTCACACGTGCAGAGTTGCGCGCCTGCAGCACCGACACGAGCGCTAGTTGCCGACCCGCAGCGAACAGCTCATCAGCATCAACAACATCAGCTTGCTCCTTGGGGTTATAGCTGTATGCAGTGGTAGGGGCGCGAACAACTGGGGTAAGCAAATGTCCAGAGCCAAGTGTATGGCCCACAGCGTGGGGGAATGCCAAAACGCCGCCCGGGAACTCAAAGTAAGGCTTCAAGCCAGAGCGAATGTTGGAAGGCGCATCTAGAACGAGAACGTCATGTGTTTCGGCAGCAGAGATGGTATCATAGTTGAAGTGATCGATAACAGTGCCTGTGCGCTCAGCAGGGAGAGAGATGTCGAGTTCTGACAGAAGAGAGACAAGAGAAGTGGACGTCGGGACGGTTGAGGACATGGCAACAAGGATGTTTCCATTGGCGTTGACAAAGTCGACAAGAAGATTTGGTGTCAAATTAGGTCCCAGACCTACAATTCAACATCCAATATTAGCAAAACATACTTTCGTGCTTGCGCAGAGACGGTCAGACGCAAGGAATGGTACGGTATAGCTATGGCGCACCCTTGACTTTTGAAGGCAGGAATAACAAGTGGTCGTATTTCCTCTCTCCAAGATGGAACAGCGACAGTCCCTCAGTGCGCGGCGTCTCATATGTTATAACAAAGCCTCGTCCTAAAGGATGAATGTTAGCAAAATTAATATATACAATCTCCTCAATTCCGCAAGAATACAATGAAATAAATAAAAATAAAAATAAAACCACAACAAAATCAACAAACCGGACTGTAGCAGCTAGTAAGCTCTAAACATACCTGTAAGATCTCCCAGAAACTGGCCATACGTATCCTTTTCAGCAGCATCATCCAGTACTACCAACAATCGATTGCCAGTCGTGCTAACTGCTGAAACAGCCGCTGCAAATAGCAGGGCAACCAGGCTCAGGAATGACCACATCTTTGGTTGCAATTAGCTTTTGATGTGGTGAAGGGTTGAATGTGGCAGCTCAGAGATGGTGGGAGCTTTTGCTTGGCGGACCTTTAGGGATACGTAGCCTCGTGCAAGCTCGCTATACGTCGTCACTTTGCAGGTACGTACCTTTTTGTCGCGGAGCTATTTCGACGAACTGCTGTCACAGCACCCGAAGTTGTTCCGAAGCGCCGAAAACCAGAACATCATGGCTAATTGAAACGAAACCTCATGTCATCCAGTCCGAGCCTTTGCTTCATCGCACCTTTTTCACGCCAAAATCTCTAAACTCGCAGGAATTGGTCCTAAACTCGGTACAAAAGACTTAATTCCTCTCTCTCCACAGACCAAGAATCGCTCAGCTAACCAATTGCTCTCAATCTCCCGCTCTCAAGAAGATTCATCATGTCCGCAGCTCCCCTCTTCTGGTCAACACCCCTCAAGTACTGCAGTTGGGCAGCCCGCGAACGTCCCGCCTACTTCTGGTCCGTCATCATCGGTGCCACGGGCCCTGTTCTGATGCCCATAGTCCCTCCGATCCGTCACATGCTTGGCGACGCCGACCCTGCGCCTATTCCCGTATCCTATCCTGGTATGTTTCCCCCCACCCCAAAACACCAAGATCGATCGAACGATAATAGATCTCCCCCCTTGTGATTCCGAAGAGAGAGAGAGATATTGGATGAGGAAACCATGTAAAGCAGGAAGCAAGAGAATTATATATGTGCAAAACTAACCACGAAAAATGCAGTTCCCTCCGGTCCTCGGAAACAGCTAACGGGCTATGATGATAAATAAATGATTTTATGGGAGAAAAAAGACAAAGCTACTTTAGCTGATGGGAAAGAGAATCCGCATCGAGCCATAAAAAGAAGGACAAGCGGAAGAAATAACAAACAGGAAGTCCATGTATATATACACACTACGGCGTTGTTCGCGATGAGAGCATTATACTACCCTATATGCTTCTTGATTTAGATTAATATTGTATCTCGCTGTGTTATGTGAATCTTGTATAATCTTCTCAAGTGATAGTTTAGATTTTATACTGGATGAAGTGATTTTAGTCCGACTGTGATTTATCCTACATCCTCTGCAGTATTTCGTATGTGTTTTGGTACAAGGTAAAGTTCCATTGTTCCAGTAGTATACAAGTAATTACTGACTTAAGTATTCAGGGAGTAGATTAGATGCCAGCGAAAGAAGCGCTGACCTAAGCACGCCGTAGCTGAAAGAGATTCAAGATCATTATTACATTTAAGTAAGGTCACCAACTAGTCGAGGCCGGCTGGCTTTTCTGGTTTTTTGTTTCGGTATAATGAGAATGATTAAAGGCAAACAAGGCGAATAATCGGGAAAAACACGGTTCGGAAGAGGTGAGGCATAGCTTCGGAAGCTGTAGTCCAATGAAAAGTATTGAAAGATAAGGCCTCAAAGATTGACCAATTGAAGCACGATGTTAGGTATTGTGGCTAGTGAGTGTGGCGGGTGGCTTGCAAACTCTCAATAGCTTAGCTGAGGCTCTAGAGATTCATCCAACTTTCTGTCCTACTAATTAACTGTAACAGCAATCAGAAGGGGTGCCATTTGAGCCAATGATCAAAAGTTTCACTAATGCTAGCTCTTTGTGCTGGCGTTGCCCCTTATAATAGCATATAACAGATATCCTGTTACATTAACTTACTAGGTATGCTATGTGCTGTGGTGCTATGCACTTTATCATTCTTGTATCGAACAACACCCATCACTATACCCAATGGTGCCAAACTTAATCAGCATTGTTTTTTTTTTCTATTTTTATTGTTTGTCGTCTCTTGATTTCTGCCACCCACCTGATCCCTTCGGCAACACCGCCTTTGTCAACCAATTTTCTCTTGACTCTTTCTAAATCACCAAATCCCTTCTTATCTCTACTTGCTGGCCTTGTGAAAGCTTCCGGCTCCCAAAGACAAGATGAAATCTCTTTCAGCCAAGCTCTTTGATTATATCACTGAGAATAGCAACATCACTAAGCTTGATCTCAAGTCACTTCGCCTCGTCTCGAGAAGGCTCTCCATTTTAGCTACTTCGGTTTTGATTCGCATAATCTACATTTCGAAACTTAAGTCTGACCGAGAATTATTCTTGAACATTGCAGCTAGGCCGTATCTTGCATAAGCTGTACATACTCTGACATGGATGGAAATGGCTGAAGATGACCTCGCTTTCGTACAAATGGTAGCCTGAGGCGAAATCCTCGAGGGAGGCCTATTTATCAAACAAAAAGTCGGAATATATGTATTTTCGACTGCTTACGCTCTGACGCTTCTTCAATCTTCTGGCTTCCGTTTACGGATCTCTGAGAAGAGAAAGACGAGGAGGCTCATTTATTAAAAAAATAAAAGAGGTCGGAGGTACGGACTATGGCGGTTGATTCTTTCATGCCCTAGTTCTTCGCTTTGCTCGACAAGATGCCTAAGCTGACGATATTCGTCTCCAAGCCAATGCATCCTTTACGCGAGCTTACTCCTTTAGCTAAGAGATCAGAGGGGAAATACCCATTTACAGCTCAGACATTACAGTGGACTTCGTATTCTAAAAAGAGCCGGATTAATGACGGATTTTGTACATTCTTGGCGCCCTATATGTCACACAGAGCTAATATGGACACTCTTGTACCTATCGCTGAATTGCACATCTTAGATGAAAGTCACATTCGATCAGACTTTTACTAAGGGCTTCGAAAATCTGATAATCTTAAATTTGAGTATCAGCCGCATCGATGGCGTGAGGGATGTCCAAGGATTTATCTCAGTGCCCTCAGGCGGCGACAATCTCTCCGAGCTACATTTATGTCTTGAGAAATCCAGATTACCCAGAGTCTTTGACAAGTTGGATATTCTAGATCAAATTTTCCCATCAAATGTTCAATTGCAAACGCTACTTGTTCTACATCTTACAGATGTGCCCTTTTCAGGATCTTCATTCTCCAGGCTCGTCAATAAAGTGGCTGATTCTCTAAAGTGTCTCATGTTTGAGCATTGTCCTGTCACTGTATCTTTACTGAGGTCGCTCTTGAAGACACCCAATCTAAAGCTAGAGAGATTCATTGCGATATCAGACAAGGAGACAGACATGGATATTGAATTCGCAGGGTCGAGAAGATCACCACCATTCCCACCAACACCCCACGTAACGTGGCTAGAGAATAATAGTGGCATACATACTGTACTGATCAGAGAAGAGGATATTCTAGATTTCTTGAGAAATGGGTTATTTTCCCTCGATAATTTGGATAGCAATATGTACGTCTGTACCCACCCCAGTCTATTTGAGTTGAGTGAATGGCAGAAGCGGCGTTCTTCGACTACGGCTATGGCGGGGGTCAATTTAGCTACAGATGAAAGTATCTAGTAAGTATGACGATAGTGAAGAGAAATACGACAAGGACCCTCAAGATATCGAAGCAATAGATGATGCTAATTTTATCCTGCTCCCAAATTGGTGATAGGGTTTATGACTATGGCGGGAGAAACCTCTGCATGGTTTGCTACTGAAAATTGACGTTGCCCTCAAACTGTGCCTGTCAAAAAAGGCACACTACTAAAGTATTACCGTTTCTTTCATCATCACAATGACCAGCAGCAGTTTGTTGGCAATGGTCCCCTTGGATTTTGGGCTGACTTGGAAGGAAGTGAGGCCGACGACTATGATGAAGCAACACCATTTGGAAAATAATTTGATGCTTTCGTGGCACAACAAACCATCTTTAAGAAATGGACCTGGCCAAGCTCCCTTAGAACTATCTACTAGGACTAGGGAAGAAGAGATGGGGGCCCTTGGGCGACCTTACTCCTCCGAGATGCGGCAGCAGATAATGGTTACCCTTGGCGGCGGCACATATTTCTATAGCGCCACGTTACGCTAACATATTGTTATCGGACCATTATGGAATCATAAATTTTCCTTGGACGGAACTGTCGATAACGCCTCATCTAGTTTGTTGCCAGCTGAAAAAGCTGTTAGCTTCTTAGATCGTGGTGGCTGAAAGAACCGCCAATGGCGAGCTGCATTGGACATTTGACCGATCCGCGATGGCAGGCTTAATAATCGAGATACGGATACCCTAACCAGAATCAGAAGCTGTTACCTCTACATCGAATAGCTACATCTTGATGAGTGTGAGACACCACACTAATAGCCTTGAATAGCAGATAGATGGCTTGGGCACACTTTTGCTGGTAGGGCGGACCGCGTAAAGCTTAACGCAACCGAGAGGCGAATGTTTTCCTCCCCTTGCGGAATGTATGGTATAATAGCCGCGCAGGCCGAAGAGCCTGTTCAGATAATGTTTGGCCTTTTCCAAAGAAATAACTTCCACTCATTTCAAATTCATTCATTCAATCAATCAAAGCATCAGCGCAAGCCGCGCAGGTTTTCGTTCCAATATCTCGGCAGATCGATTGGAAAAATCCGATTGCTACTCCGTTACGCATCTTCTTGTTATGACATAACGGCCGAGAGTTCTCACAAGGGATGCTCAAACTGAACGAGAAATGAAAACTGCCACCCCCCCTGATACGTCATGGTTGATCTGGGAGACCCGCCGCCCGGCATAGATCTCCAAGAGAGCAATGCCAGCAGCCTCGTCGCAGCATGGGCAGTAACATGGGGCCTGGCAGTTCTATCCGTTATTCTGCGTATGTTGTGTCGAAGAGTTGCGAGAATTCGATTTTGGCTAGACGATTGGCTTATCATTGCTTCATTGGTATTTACCATCCCGTCCTATGCATGTTGAGCTGAGAGAAAAGTATATTGGTTGACAAGAAGGATTCAGCTCTTTTCCGGCACATTCATGTTTATAGTGTCCATCTATAGTAAGTTGTGGCACTCTCCTTATTATAAAAAAAAAGGAAGCATTTCCATGGCTAACAACATATCCTCAGTGGTAAATAATGGATTTTGCAAGCATATATGGGTTAACTCACCGCAGTCCACAAGAGATTGGTCGTTGGGATTATTCGTCACCGAAATCACCTATACCCTCAGCCTTGTCTTTATCAAGTGGTCGATTCTTGCTTTCTACTGGCGAATATTTAGTATTGAGTTTGTAGACAAGTTCCTCCTTTGGGCCTTGTTTGGCCTCGTCACCTGTTGGGGACTTGGTGCTGTATGAATCCTTCCCCTACTCTGTATTTGGAGCTTAAGATGCGCGTATGATTGGATGAGCTGACCTGGGTGTAGATTCTTACATCCGTCTTTCAATGCGTACCGATATACGCTCTCTGGCAACAATTTGACCCCGTCCACCCAACCGATCCTTCTACATTTACATGCGGCGTTAACATTCATAATCTTTTCATTGGAAAAACCGTGCCTCACATCGTCACGGATGTACTGATTTTGATATTCCCATTACCGTATATTTGGAACCTTCATTTACGCTTTTCACAAAAGATTGCGACTTTGTGCATCTTCCTTCTAGGCATCTTGTAAGATTTTCGTCCTTATGATGTAACAATTTCCAAATTTCTCACAGCTTGTATCACAGCGTCACTATTGTGTCAATTATTCGATTCGTCTTTGTACTTGAGCTAGATCTCAACTCTCCCGATGTCACCTGGGATCAGTGTACTGAAATGACATGGACTGGAGTTGAAGTATATATTGGTACTGTCTGTGGTATGTCAACAAAATTTCATTCCCTTTTTTCTCAATGACACTTCTAGCTAATGCTTCGATAGCTTGTCTTCCGTCTCTAAAACCCTTGTTGAATCTCATCATCCACCGAAGTATCCACCCTCGATCATACATATCTAATGAATCAGAAGCACGCAGAATCAGCGAGATAACAGAGGCAGCTAAACGGCGAAGCCGCGGCCTGTCTCAAGCGGGCTTTTCAGATTCATATATATTTATTGCAATGAGGGGTGCTGTCGACGATCCGCATGTGTTTGCGCAGTTCTCAGAAACTGAAGCCAATACTGCGCAGAGCAGTTCGCCCGCTATCGAGATGGGGAGCATTGGTCGTAATTCCAAGGATTCGCGTGGAGAGAAGCCCCAAGGAGATGTATAGTCAACGAGAGGTTGAATCAGATAGCTGATCTAGGTCATCTACTCGATCAATATTGTCTACTTGATCAAGGTTATCTAGCTCAATTTCGGATCATCCGGCAGCAATCTCGGCCTGTTATCTCAAGACACCACAGGATTATAAATGAATAAACTGATACTATGGCAAGTTATATAGACGCTATATTTATTACAAAATACACCAGACTACAAACAAACATACTATATAGTCTACAAAGCACCGTAGTCTCTCTAAAATAATAAAAAAAAAATTAAAAAAATTGGAAATTCACCTTGGCTAATGCTACATTTATGCAAATATGCCACCATATCGTAGCTAGTTAATTGTAAGTATACCAAATGACCGTTCTTTGTCGAGGCTATAACCATCCAATCACTCTCGCCCACCTAACAGTTGACTAAAACGATTGCTTCCAGCTATTCAGATATCATAAGTATTCTCACAGAGCCCCATTCGTACGAACTCGGCAAATTCCGACTCATCCACACATTCGGAAATTACTATTCCGATCAAAGCTGTTACAAACTCACGTATTACCACGCCACCTGGAGAAGCCTATGTCACTAATATCGCATATGACGAAGCTATTTCGTTAGCTTATTGTTAATTTTTCAAGTGGCTTGTTATTCTACGTCGAGATGATACTCATTCCGAAAGTCATGTCAGTACTTTACTTTACGCATAATTCCAAGGAGCGGATGGTGTTGGATTGGGTTGACGAATTGGATGATCATATTGATGGTGGGATATTAGAGCATTAAATTGATTGTTTTTTGCGGAAGATAAGCGCGCTTTAAGACCTTATACCCCAATTGACAACGCCCATTCCGAACAATAGTGTATCTTGGAACGATAGTTTGCTTGTTACTCAGCGCCCTTATGGGAGCTCCCGCAGTAACATTGGCGGACCTATATGTCGCTGAGTACGGATGGCTATTGCGGGACTTAAATAAATAGAAAAATAGTTCGTATCTGGGAGCATCTGATTCGCAGTAACAGGTTTCGCTAGATTCAGGACGCAAGTGGGCGATTGGTGTTGATTGTTTGTTTCGGGATCTACAAGTATATTTGGTCGTTTCACTCATTCTTGGTAACCTTTTTCTTGTTTCTTGATGCATTCGGAGACACGTTTTTTCATGTTACAGGCTTTAAAATTAAATCAGGATGAGACACAGTTATAGTTATATAAGTTGATTTGATACCTAATAATAAGATGAACTCAGATATTAATGACAAATGAGATGTACTTGATTGGATCGATACGATGCAGTCAGACGCAATAAAGATAGACCAACTTTTGAGTTATATATTTGTTAGTCTGACCTTTGTAGGGTTGTCCCTGGTTAAGTTGATCCAACATATTCATAATAGCCTGGACGCTAATCTACTGTATTCTTCTCACGTGAAATGGTGTGCGAGGCCGAGAAGCCGCCGCCCCACGCCGATAGTCCGGGCCTCGAATTACAAAGCGCTTCAACGGATAGCTTTTGGTTTGCCTCTACCGAAAACGGGGAATAAAAAGTCACTTTTCTTAAAAATATACTTACTCTCATCCGCTGGTGATTTACTTTACTTTCATATTCATAACTTCTCTTTGATTTGAGTTTGGAACTGAATTGCTACGCGATATGAGGTCGCAAAGAACTCTCAGGCTGGCTGGTCGGCAGCTTCAAAGGCCGTTCATGTCACAACCGCCACTATCAACATCATCAATATTACTAACATCATTATCATCATCATCATCATCATCATCATCATCATCTACTGCACAATTTCAATCTCATGTCTTCCACTCATCCTCCTCTCGCTTTTCCAGCGCTACCTCCTCATCCAACCCAGCTCTCGCTTTCCCCTGTCTCGACGCCATAGAATCCCGCTCCGCTCAACTCAGCGCCGATTTCCGCTCCGGACCCGGATCAACTACCTCTTCCTCTTCCTCTTCCTCTTCCTCTTCCTCTTCTACTGCCGGCCCGGAGCCCTCATACACTTCCGGCGTCACTCTCAACTATCGTTGCAATGAGCCTCTCTTACTGGACTGGGGTGGCGTCCTCCCTTCTTTCAACATAGCCTACGAAACCTGGGGCCAACTCAACGCTGACCGGTCAAATGTCATTCTCCTCCATACCGGACTGTCGGCTTCTTCTCATGCTCATTCCACCGAAGCCAACCCTGCTCCCGGCTGGTGGGAGAAATTCATCGGCCCCGGCGCACCTCTAGACACAGACCGTTTTCACATCATCTGCACCAATGTCATCGGTGGATGCTATGGCTCAACAGGCCCCAGCAGCGTCGATCCGGCCAACGGCGAAATGTACGCGACTCGCTTCCCCATCCTCACCATGCAGGACATGGTCCGCGCTCAATTCCGCCTATTAGACCATCTTGGTGTCTCTCGCCTCTATGCCAGTGTCGGCTCCAGTATGGGCGGCATGCAATCCCTCGCCGCAGGAATTCTCTTCCCCGATCGCGTCTCCCGCATTGCTACCATCAGCGGCTGCGCTAGGAGTCACCCTTACAGCATCGCCATGCGACACACACAGCGCCAGGTTCTCATGATGGATCCCAATTGGAACCGCGGCTTCTACTACGGCCGTGTGCCGCCCCATGCTGGCATGAAACTCGCCCGAGAGATTGCCACCGTCACGTACCGCTCCGGACCAGAGTGGGAACAGCGCTTTGGCCGTCGGAGAGCCGATCCGAGCAAGCCTCCGGCTTTGTGTCCAGACTTCCTCATCGAGACTTATCTCGACCACGCTGGCGAGAAGTGGTGTCTCAATTACGACCCCAATAGCTTGCTCTACGTCAGCAAAGCCATGGACCTCTTTGATCTTGGTCGCGAGAACCAGCTTAGCACTCAAACGCGCCGCGCCTCTCGAAAAGATGCCCTCGCTGCTGGCACGTACTCTTCCTCTGATGCCGCTGCAGACCCTCATTGCAGCCTTACTCTCCCCAGCGAGCCCTATCAAGAACAGCCCGATCCATCTCAAAGTAGTAGTAGTAGCAGCAGCAGCAGCAGCAGCAGCAGCACAAACTCCCGTTCCGATGCCAGCTCTGATTCTTTGTCATCACCATTATCCTCAGCATCGTCCCGCCCCCCTACCGACTTGATCCATGGCCTATCTCCCCTCCGCGATACTCCCACACTCGTCATGGGCGTCGCCAGTGACATTCTCTTCCCAGCATGGCAGCAGCGCGAGATCGCAGAGTCGCTCCGCTTGGGCGGAAACCGTAACGTTACGCATGTAGAGCTGAGTGAGGAGACGAGCTTGTTTGGGCATGACACGTTCTTACTGGATTTGAAAAATGTCGGAGGGAACTTGAGGCTGTTTCTAAACTAAGACTTAAAATGGGCGGTTATGTGATTTGAAAGACTCCTGGTTTCTTTTACTTTACGGTTTTGTTGTAGATCATTTGTATTACTCTTCAACGTAGCAAAACAGATACTTCCTTTTCCTTCCAAAAGAATAGTTAGTTATATTCTAAAATCTGCTTATTTAGTGCTTATGGCTTTGTAGGATCCAACATCTGAAAATATCACTTTTCAAGAACCCGTGCATATATATCCCGTGCCAGTTCCTCCAACATACTAATACACTCCTCCTTTGTTAAAAAAGAAAAAGGAAAAAAAAAGAAAGAAAAAAAAAAGCCCTTTCGTTTAAATTGTCAAGCATTCTCCACGGCAATCGACTCAAATACTAGTCCAGCTGGTTATTATGTTAAGGACATCTTGTACAAACAGAAACGAACAATCGAAAAAAAAAAGGGGGGGAGGAAAAAAAATCAGCGCTTGCAAAAGCATGAAACCCAAATCCTGCTCCATCGTCCCATGTCAACACGGTCGTTAAATAAACCAAGGAGCAGTGAAAAGAAAGAAATTAGAAATAGAGAATCCTAAATAAATGTCGACCCTAAAGGAGACTGCAAAACACTTGGCGTTAATGGGCCTCTATCCCTGATAAGTGATGGTGGCAGGTTTATTGGCGAAGGAGAAGGTCGCGGAGGAGCCTTCTTTGCTTCAACGCGTATTATAGGGCTTCCCTTTATGCTTGGGCTAGCAAGATCGGTGATGGAAAACTCTTGCGCAAGAGGTGACGGCTGGGGAGGATCATAAGAAATCTCAAATGATTTGGCCAAATCCTCACTCGTTGCTGAGATGGTCTTTTCAAGCGATGGGAACGTCGGACTAGGAATGCGTGGCGCTTTTTCTGACGTGGGAGTGGAAATGGACCAACTTGGTGAACTTGGTCGTCGGCTTCTAGGTGTACGTGGTACTGACACAGCAGAACCCCGTGTCTCCGGTCGATCGAAGCCGAATCCTCCCCACTTAGAAAAAGGGCGACCATTTCGATCGTCAGATCGTCTCTCTGGGGATTCGTCATAAGCTATCTGTGGACGAGCAGGTTGTCGTCCTCGAGGAAGACCCTTCATCACAGGAAATTCTCCCTCCATGGGCGTTCTAGAGGCGAAGGGGCTCAGAGGCACTTGGTCAAGGGGTGGACGAGGCGCCTCTTCTGTTCGCATATAGTTATCATCATCTGCGACAGGTCCATATGGGCTTCGAGGACTGTGCGTGGGGGTCTCCATTCGAGCTGCAAGGCTAGAGAAGGCAACATATTGTAGTGGCTGTGGAGGGCCGCGAGAACGGGAATCGGATACCATTCGTGAGTTAAACCCCTGTGGAGAAGCAGGTCCGAATGGAGTTGAAGCTGGTGCTATACCAGTTGCAATTTCAAGGCCGGCCTGAGAGGGTCTATGAACTATTTGTCGAGGGCTTTCAACGCCAGCCGAAACAGCGGAAGGTGACGGCAATGGTTGTGTGGATTGGAACTGCCCAGTCTCAGTTGGTATGGCTACTTCAAATTGTTGAAGGCTGCGTTCTTCTTCTTCTTGTTGTTGTTCCTGTGGTTGATACTGTCTTGAAGCTGTTCTAGGCGACGCTATAGGTGATGCCATAGGCGACATGATGGATGAAATCTCGCCGAATTCGCTAAGCTCACTCGAGTCATCCTCAACAGCATCCTCCTTGAAAGGGTTCGGTTCCGTCATTTCTATCGGACTCTCCACCAACTCCAGGCCGAGTGTTCCAGATGCCACAGGCTGCAGCTGCGTCACCCCTGAACCAAAATCGAAATCCGCAAAGTTACCTGCAAAGCCCTCTACAGGATGTTGTTGTTGTCGGTGTTTTTCGAGATCCCCCTTCTCAATTGCCATTGTAAAGCTCCTCCTTCGTGGTGATAAAAATGTCATTGTATCCCGTTTAGCTTGAACATTTTTAATGACCGGCGACGCCCGTTTATCTTCGCTTTTGCGAGATGTTGATGAGGACGGACTGGGCAGCATAGTAGGGCCGGATCCGTTAGCAAATCTTGGTCCTATTGGCTGGTTTTGCGGTTCATCTACGTCTGTTGGAGACATTGGAGGCCATTGTTCCTCAGTTTCGACTGACTGAGGTGGTGATGGATAGCCAGCGTATCCCGAACCTCGGATCCCAACGTCAGGTCCAGGCTCGCCAAAGTAGTCAAAATCATTCAAGCCTGTAGATTCATCTGATTCACCTCGGCCCGGCTCCCGCTCCCGCTCCTGTTTAGGCTCTGGCCCTGGCTCTGGCTCTGGTTCAGGCTCTGGTTCAGGTTCAGGTTCTGGCTCCTGCTCTGGCTCTTGCTCAACTTTTCGGCCAGGCCGACTCAACGGACTTTTACTATTAGCTGCTACGCCTCCACTGGTATTAGACACAGATTTCGAAGCGCTTCCTGGCTTCTTGTTGAAATGAACGTCTAGAGGATCCACCCTATCAGAGTTATTAGAACCAGCAGGTCCCAACGGCATCCCCGGCCGAGCGCTACCATTTGCCCCAAAAGGATCTGGTATGGCAAGGTTGGTCATGCTAGCACTCGGCTTCATCCAGGGCTTAAGGCCAGTCCCTTCTATGGCCGGATGGCGCAGGCTGCTCGCGCTGGGTCTCCGTGGCACTGTGAGATCGATCATGGACGACGCCGCCGGCATAGCTTTGAGAGTGGCGCGCCAACCCAAACTTCGTGCCGTCGATGTTGAGGTGCCCGGTCGGGATGGTGGCGGTTGAAGCTTGGACGGAAATTTGAAGTCATGGTTGGGACTGCTTTTCCCACCCTTGTTGTTCCATCGTTGGTTTGATTGTGGCTGTTGGGCCAGTTGCTTCTTGTCTGGTTGCTTGCTCCTGTTTCGAATAATAGTGGTCAATCGCAAAGTATATAGCAGTTAAAAAGAAGAATCAGAAAGGGCTCTTACTGAGACTTTTTTCTATCGCTGCCAAACCTGAGGCCGAAAAAAGAAACCATTTTGAAATGATGATTGCCCAATCAGTCAGTATCGTCAGGGCCTCCAACAGAATCGCCTGCCTAAAGGTGCCATGAACCAGATGGAAAGAGCTGTCTCCGAGAGCAGTGAAGCTATGACTTTTTCGGTGTAATACAGTAGTTGTAGTTATAGTTGTGGTAGTAAAAAGACTTTCCGCAGTTTGTATGTTTCTATATACGCTATGATTGGTTACAGATTCGTTGTCGCATATCTTGGGTTTTGAAAAAGGTTGAAGAGTCGGAGAAGAAGTAAAAAAAGAATGGACGTGTCTTGTCTAACACACGCGGAGGGAGCGATAGCAATGGGAAAGAAAGGGAAAAAAAAAAACAAATAGAAACGAGAGACGGCAACTGCGCGACCAGTCGCAAAAGAAAAAAATCAATAATAAGAGGCCTGAAAGTACATGAAGTCTCAGAGACCGTTTGATGTTGATAAGAGATTGATTTCAAACAGAAGAGGGGAGAAGAGAGCACAGGTGGTTTGCCAGGCCTCGGGGCAGACAGTGCGACTAGGAAGTAAATTGTACGGAGTAGTACGCAGCAAGCCGTACAAACAAACGCCTGTGGCAGGCACAGGTGCTCCGTACAGTACCCGCAGGTTCTCTGTACCAACCTAGCTAAAAGGTGGTGGCCAGCATCAAGCCATGCCTCTCTCCCTCCCTCGCTCTCTTCTTCTCCACGAGTCGAGGACGGGGAAAACGAGGATACGGATTTGACGTGTGCCGTCTGCTCGACCAGGATATGCTGGTACCTGTACCTTTAGTTGGGCATTATTCGTGGATTCGCGTCTCGTAGCCTGTTTGGTTTTCGGGCAAAGAATACGGAGTATGAAAGAAGAAGAAAATTGAGCCGGGTGCCTGCAGGCGCTATTAGCAGACCAAGGGGGGCTAGACAGCGCTATACCCTTTGTGAGCAGCGCGACAAGCAGGGGCATCCCTTGTGTTGGGATGGATCTAAGTGATTTACAGGTACCAGTAAGTACTTCAAACACCAGAGTATATCTGTAAAAGTATGAACAAGACTTTGAGGAGAAGCTGGCGAATCAATTACAGTTGGCTAATTATTTATTAATTGTCTAGAGCGAGATGAAAAAATTATTAGGTCCTCTTCTAACTGAGGTAGCTCCGACTGTACAAGTCTACAAGTACACTGAGGACCGTAATATTGAGATGCTTACGGAGTACTTGTACAAGTACCCCCGTAGTGCAAGTACTGCTACCTACAGGGCACAGGTACGGCTAAAAATGCCCCAAACGAATTCCCTCTCACCGCTAGCGGCCACAAAAAGAACGCTGTCTTCAGTCTTCTAGCGCTTTGCTCGCCCCCCCCCTTGCAGAGGCCCTCGCCGCTAAACCCCGCTGTGGTATCCGCTATGGCCTCCTCCCGGTTGGCTGACCAGTGCCCAGTTGCCCCTGAAGCTAATGCACGTCTTTTGGTGGTTCGCCGTTTATGCAGCACGCACATGGTTCTCACGGGCCTTTTGGAAAAAGGAAAAAAAAAACCCTCTCCCCCCCACGACTTCGTCAGGCTAGGGAGACACTGACCTACGAGTACTGGCTGGGTAGTTATATTGAATTGGTACTACAAGTATCTTATACTGATTAATATTACTTGAATACTACATACTTGATACTGTTACTTGGCACAGCTCGCTTATATACAAGTACAACTACACCTAAGGCAGCGAATCATTCATATTGAAAGTCGAGATGCTTTATTAGGTCATCTAAAATGAGCTCACTCTCGCATCCTCTCGCGTCTGTCATCTGACTACCTACTGCTTACCTAACCCAAGCATCAATATACTATATTAGTACATACATGGTTGCAGTACCCTGTTTTGCTATTCAGGTAGTCAGACACATCAGATCGGACATTTGATCTCGGTGGTAATATCAAGCTGCTCATTTTCACTTAACTAGATGCTCTACGGAGTACTCCGCACTTGATAATATAAGTACGAGTAGTAATCTTCATTAACAACCTGAATACAGAGTACATAATAGGCCCAATACAGTATATATATGTCGCCTATTCAGAGATGATTTATTATCAAAACCTGCATCAAAATACCACAAGAAACCATTCCGAAGAATAAAACGCTATCAAGATTAAACCCAAATCGTGTGTATGTACAGAGTACGGAGTATCTCGCATTGAAGTAAGATTGTTCAGCCATGTTCAAAAGAATTCGACCAGCGCTAGCTTGTGCCCTTTCCTTATCTCCAAGAGACATTACTCCGTACAGGTAGTGTCACTTTAAGCCCGCTGTCTCTTATCCATTGGGATGTTTATAAGAAAGACCAGCAGGTAAACTTCCATGAGCCATGGGGTGTTCCGTAGTCAAGGAGACCCTGTCCGTCATGTTCTTTGCAGCCAGCAGACTATCCGGGCTGAATCAATAAATGTTGGTCTGTATTCATACTCCCAGAAAAGCGTAGCGCAGCGGACGACTTGGTTAGAAGCAGATCCATCACCAATGATAACCACTTTATTTCAATGTCCCAGAACCAGGTGGCATTCCTCTGTTCAACGTCGGATCCCAGCTGTTACCTCATCCGCGATAACCACCACCGTTCATCTCAAATCGTGGTATTTGTGTTGGTTCAAAGCTGGTCGAGGAGCTTCCGCCTCCTCCTCTCAACAAGTTCCATCTGGACTTCCTCCAGCGTTGGCAGCGCCCAACCTTGGCCATCGCCGCTATCCCCAGGTAAAGGTTCCCAACCTTCAGGAAGTGCCTGGGGCCCCGCCTTGAGAAGATTAGCCAGCGCCTCTCTTTCCTTTTCCGCTTCGTACTGCAACAACGCGTCATCCTCTTCATCTGCAGCGTAGCCGTAATATGCCGCGTCTACATTCTTTCTCAAATCTCTGCTTTTGTCAAGGGGTTTGTCTTCTGACTTTTTGGATTGGGCTGCCTCAAAGAGCTCCTTGACGCCAGGAAGTTCGCGAGCCCGCCCAAAATATTTGTAACCCTTCCCTCCACCTGGTATTTCTCTGCCTTGCTCATCGTATATTTTTCCCCCTCCTCTCATATAATTTGGCCCGCCTAAATTTCGTATCTGCACCTCCCACATATGCTTCTCACGCATCAATTTGTTGATTTCATCGTTGAGGTCGCGGATTTGGTAGTCGCTCAGCACGGGGTCTTGGATCCTGGAAACCTTGCGCGAGATCTCTTTGAGAACTTGGCCACGCCATCTCTCGCATGAGGGGATCGAGTCGACTTCAGTGATGACCTTGGGGCGGCGAGTTCGTCCAGCGTCAATGATACCTAGGTCTGCTGCTTGCGCTTCGCGGAAACGAAACAGCATAGACTGGGCCTTTTCTGAATTTCGAGCCTACCAGACATATTAGTGACATCGTGCAGAAAATAAAATAGAATTGTCTCTAGTTACTCACCATTTTGAAAGAGTGCGTGTGAGAGTCAAAATAATGGAATTTTGATGCTTGTTCTCCCAACAGAAGCTAACTTGGGAACTTTGCCTTGGCCAGCCTCGCGAAAGTTAGCGTGGCTAAAGTACACTAGCCACATCTTAGCCACATCTACTCCATACATACATCTACAGCCTCGCGACCTACCCTCGAGCGCAGGCACTCGTATCTTGCCAGATATTAAATCATTTAGTTAAAATTCAAATTTTTCTGATTTTGGTTTAATCATAATTCTATTCAATTCAAATATGCCGCTATGAGATCTTCTTATTAAAAGTCTAGGTACAGTAAGCCATTAGTATGATATCAAGAGGTATTAGACATCTTTCATATAGCAGCAGCGCTATGAATATACTCACTCTATCCAGTACATAACTACACACTTATAATACATCTAAGTCAATCTTATTGATTTATGAAGTCTGCTTCTTTTTATAGCCCTTCTGATTTATTGAAGTATCGCGGATCAAACAAAGAGAGGATGGCGCTATATGCAAATTTTGTGGCTACCATTGCGATTACAAAGCTCGACGGTTATATCCGTTCTTAGAAAATATCAGCCTTCGCCGTCTAGCCAGCACGGTCATTAGTGTTCTTGGCTTTTCCAACAGCTTTATCTTTCGTAATGCTTCCCGGACACTTGTCGCTACTCTCGGCTACTCATTCAGAAGTTCAACAATTAAAGAGAAATCTAACGCTAGATTTGGCACATATTCTGATAGTGGATAGGGTTTAGTTTAGAGGTATTCCTGCTATTGCTTTGTATATCGGAATATTTATCAAGCTGGTAAAGTGAAGCGATGGGGAAGTATAAATATTATGGGGCATTGCTTTAGAAGTCTATTGGAATATAGAGTATGTATCCTTAAGGTACATGATTTCTTCATGTATCAGCGCCGCTTTTGCCTTTTTTTTAACAATTTTATTACTTGACTATAATCAGCAGTCAATACTATCTCCGCGGACTTCAAGGATAGGTAGCCATTACGAAAAATTGCCGTGAGTTCGGAGTTAGTTTGGTGGCGGCCGGACCGGTCTATGGCCATATCGGCCCCACTACGGAGCGTATTGCTTTGGATATGGCCAATTCAATCCATAACAATAGACTCACCATTAAAATTACAAGCCATAATCGAGATAGATAGCGAAATAACTGTATCCAATTGAGTTATAAAAAGCCTTTCCCTTCTCATTATTAACAACGGCGTCTATTAGCCAGCAGCACAATCATCAAAGAAAACAGACATCGCAACCTGCACACTATCTTCTCTAATATTTGTATTGCTGTATCCGCTACCTCAATTACATATTTGTCTATAAATCGTCTTTATAATGTCCCACTCTACAATTTCTCCCAGCATCCTTTATTGGGGCACTCCCGTCGCTCTAGTCTCGTCCGAGAATGAAGATGGGTCTGATAACATTTGTGCCATCTCATCAGCCTGGTGGCTTGGCCATCGCTGCTTGCTCGGATTCGGAGCTGAAGGCAAGACTCCGCAGAATATCCTCCGAACAGGCCAATGCGTGGTCAACCTCCCGGATGATAGTATGGCCCGCCATGTCAACCTTTTGGCCACCACAACCGGCACAGAGCATATCTCTGAGTCGAAGATAGATAGGGGATACCGCTATGTCAAGGACAAATGGACGTGTGCGGATCTCACGCCACAGAAATCTCAGCTTATCCGCCCAGCACGGATTTTGGAGTGTCCTGTCCAAATGGAATGCGAACTAGCCGAGAGTCATACGATGATGAAAGACTTTCCTGATCTCAAGGGCGTTATCGTGGCTATTGAAATTAAAGTTCTTCGGGTTCATGTCTTGGATTCTATTCGGATGCCGGGGTATCCTAACCGTATCGATCCTGATCGCTGGAGGCCTTTAATTATGATGTTTCAGGAGCTCTATGGTCTAAGAGAGGGAAAGGTTGCAGAGAGTACGCTGGGCAAGGTTGAAGAAGAAAAGTATCGACGACTTACGCGGAGTGACGTGGTTAAGCTTCCTGGAGACGACGATAAGGAAGAAGCCGAGGAGAAATATGCCCAGGTAGACGGGAAGGTTTTGAACTGATGTGAATATAGGATGGATAGATAGGCATTTCTAATCCTAATAGAATATAGATTGAGGATACAACAGCCAGTAGTAATACAGATGGTGCTACGCAAAGACTAGACATGTATAGGCATGGAGACGATGCACTTGCGGCGCCTACAATTATTTTCTTACCATGGGTTGTTTCGTATCATCTTAATACAAATATGTAGTATGATCTATCTTCTCCCCCCCAAAAAAAGTAAAAGAACAGCAAGGATTGCGGCTGTCTAATTTTAATAGAAGACTTAGCAGCTATTTATGCATATAAGAGTTGTGTCTTGAATGAGAGCGATATTGTTTACAACGTTATAATGTCAAGTATTATTAGTTGCAAACCTGCTACACTAGGTCTGGGTCCTCTAATGCTATTTTACCCTCGCTTACATCAGGGTAGATGTCGAATCTCCGATGCGCCTCCAAAGGAATACTGCGGCGTATTTCCATAATCTTATCTCCATCTAGCTCGCTCTCGATAATATCTTCTCCCTCCTCAGCTTCCGCCAAGATGCTAGCCCATGGGTCGATAATCATGCTATGGCCCCAGGCATGGTATGAAGAATCTAAGTTACGTGCTGGGCTGCACATACCCACATAGATTTGGTTGTCGACGGCTCGTGCTTGAGCCAGCAGCTTCCAATGCACAGCACCTGTAACGAGGTTGAATGCGCCAGGGTAGATTAAAGCAAAGGCACCTTTGCGAGCGGCAATGGCAGCTAACTCGGGGAACCGGATATCGTAGCAAATACCAACAGCGATTGTTCCATACTCAGGCAAGTCGACCAGTGTAATCTTGTTGCCCGGACTGAGAACGTCGGATTCGCGAAAAGTAATCTTACCCGGAATATTGACATCATAGAGGTGAGCTTTGCGATGCATCGATAACAAGCCTCCATCGGGTCCAAATATGAGGCTCGTATTGTAATGCTTCTTCGTAGACGGGTTCAGCTCAGGAATTGAGCCTCCAATGAGGTAAATTCTATTCTTTGCTGCCATAGCCGACAAAGCATAATATGAGGGAGACTGTTCCTTTACTGGCGGCGAGGGCAGCAGTGTCTCTGCATACTTGGAAAAGTAGTCGGTTCCATAAGGTGAATTGAAACATTCTGGAAGAACGACGATTTTGGATCCTCTTGAAGCAGCTTTCGCTACTTGAGAAGCGGCATGCTTCAAATTTGCAGCCTTATCTGATCCGGAAGAGAGCTGTACGAGGGCGATCTTGACAGGCTTCTTGAGTACGGCGCGAGTGATGGATGCCATTTTGAAGGATTCAGGTTTGGCTTGAAAGATTGTAGAAGAGGAAGAAAAGAGATAGCGGAAGATCTTGGATGGCGAGTCTCGTCGGAACTGAAGCTGATGAGTCAGATTATCGCCCTCTTGATTATGCGAAGGGCCCTCAATTTCCACCAGACGTCTCCGATCTATCTGATGGCAAGGACACAGCGGACAAGAAATGAGGTTTACTGTTCTGAAGCTTTCGACTTTCGACTTTTTTTCTTTGCATCAATACCATCCAAGCCTCAGTGTTATTGTAGCAAAGGTCTTGCTCTCTCGGTGTGATTGCATAATCGCTCATTTCCCCAATAGCGGCGGTTCAACTCCGTTCCGCCTCTTGGCGTCTAAATCCACAATGCAATAAAAGGTGGCTGTTTGGTGCTTCACTAAGAGTCAATGATGTGAAGATCTGTTCAAGCAGCCATGCAAGCGACAAATAAATCATTATCTGGCATTTGAATTTATGCTGAATCAAAACGTAGCAAGAAGCTCTACAATCGAGCAAAATGGAACAGCTCGAATTCCATGTTAACCTGGCAGCAAATGGCATCTGGCATCGAAGAACTAGTATTAAATGAGGACAAAGCTACTGGACGGAAAACCTTACTCCAGCGATGGCAACCAGGGGCAGCAAATCTTACATCAGGCCCCTTTGTGCATACATTCATTGAGGAAGTCTATATCGTTGAAGGCGATCTAACGGATAGGACGTTGACCCGAACATTTTACAAGGGAATGTATGCATACCGCAGCCCGGACATGGAACATGGGCCATGGTCTTCGGAGAATGGATGCTTGATGTTTGTCACTTGTATTCCGGCCGATAGTACGAGACAATAGAAGAATACGGCAAGGCCTGGACTGAATGGGTGGAATATAGATCTCTGATATATATAATCTGCAATGACTGATTACAGAAATTAATTAAGCTCAGAGTTCAATGCAAACACTAAGCAAATACCTAGTTATCACTCGGCTCTTTACTCGTTGTTATATACCCATGGCTCTCATTCCTTGCTCTCCATTTAGAATAAACTTGAGTATTTTTTGGAACCCCGAAACCCCAGGCACAGCAATTGATAATCTTCCTTCTTCATCTCTATATTTCGTATTGCCGACACCATTCACCATCGTCAACCCTCAAAGCCGAAATCCCGTGTAGATGTGTGTCGAAGGTGATTATTATCTCCTAGTCGCGCCTTTCTCCAAGCTCGAGAAGGGTGATACAGACACCCAAGAGTTCTCTTCAGGCTCATTTGTTCGCCATCGGAGTATCTGGTCCTACTATGCCTCTTCATACTGTTCATCAGGTCTGGTAATCAGGTTGTAGCCAGAATACTAAGCGAAGAGGGCTAGGATTTTTTAGCGGGACTATCACGAGGCCTAGATACTCTGCTGTCTTGAGATGAATTAAGCTCATCTGCTTAGATTTGGGACCAAAAAATTGGTCTTTTTCTAACGTTATAAGTCAGTACCTATTCGTTTAGTGAACATCTTAGCGGGGAAGTGAGCAGGTCTTTGGATACGGTTCACTAGAAGGACCCAAGGAGCGATTATGATGAACTCTGAGGAAGATAGTTCTCTTTGATGATATGACTGATGTTGACCTCTGCTAACTGGGGCTCTTTATAATACTAGCATTTGGCATTCTGCTTAATTAACAATTCGCTGCGACTGACGCGATGTGCAGAGAGAGCGAGAGGAGTCATCTTATCGATTCTTAGTATGTATCATTTGACATTTCTGCCGATGGTAAAATGTGATTGATATAACTGAAAAAGCCCTTCACCTAGTAGGCCTCAATAAGAGCGACTGTAATTGCTCTATCGTTTTATGAAGAGGGCACTGACATTGTACGTGATGGGCTTCTCGTAACCCGTTATGTCCTCATACCCAGCATATTTCTCGCAGAGGCAATGAATAGCGGAGGCTACTTTGGTGCCATGTGAATGTAATTGATTGCGTGACATCTCTCGCTCTGGGTTGACCGTATGTGATAAGCGACGAGTTCTGTCAACGCGTGAAGCCGAAAATGTGTGGCTAGATGACTTAAGAAGAGGAAGCCTCTGGCGTCGTTCTGCTCAGTCTTAAAACGCACAGCATCTTATTGTTTTTACTTTATTGGCTCGCAAATTCATTGGCAATATCCAGGAAAATTGCTTTGGCTTGGAAAGGGCTAACTATGAGGTTATCCTTCAGCTTGACGGAGATCTAATTTTGGCGTGAACCGCTGCCTCCATATTTTCACCTACATAGCCCAAAAACCACAGGACACAATGCTCTTCTGTGTCTCACATGAGACTAATTGTATTCCATACGCCGTTTTGTTTTGAAAGAATTATTCTAGATCGGCTAATTTTCTAGCCACGAGGCTTGTATGCCGTCGGCTCTGACAGACCTGAAACACAATACTCTGCTCAATATAAAACAAACACAACAGCGGATAATTTATACGTTGGGGTATTGGAGCTCATGATCTATTCAATAATGCTATGATCTAAGGAGTAATTTGCTGTTTAAAAATCCTTATTCAGCGCAAACGAGCGCTTTCTTAGAGGATCCGGAGACATATCGCGAGAACCAGCACCAAGATCCCTGGCTAAACTAAAATGGCATAGCTGGGCTGAAAGTCGCTGAGCTATATTTCAAAGGCTAATGGTTTTAGAAGTCAGTATCTAGATAAGTGCCTTTGCATTAAATTCTGCAACTGAACAAACCAGTTGCAATACCAGTAATCCTGTTGATAGCTCTGGGCGCATGTGCCTTTCGGACTTGGAGTGTTCGGTTGTAGCTTAGGACATGAGTTCGATATACTGGCCAACTGTTTGAAAAGATGACCGATTTTCGTTTTTCCGGTACGGCCGACTTAAATATATGGGAGCAGATGATGTTAGAAAATGCGGAAGATAGCTGATGATTGCCGTTGCGGTTGGAGAGACAGATAATCCTCGACATAACATTCTCAAGGCCGTGAACCGCCTCCTGCGTATTCTCTTCCTCTACATACTCGACGCCCCAGCTGTCGTTGTTCTCGTCCCATACATGAACGATCGACTCTTAAAAGGTGGTGCTGTGTTGCAAGCTCACGTTAGGTCATTGGCATCACGGCCGTCGGCATCAACGCACTTCCATCTATCATTAAAGCTATTGTCTTAGAATCTGCTGCCCTAGCTGGCACCTATTGAGCCAAGCCTGCCTAGCCTAGGCTAGCTAATTCAACCTATTCTAGCTTAATTAAATTATAGTTAACTATCACTGCTTCTGCCTTAAAACATAGTGTATAGATATTTTCATTACTATATATACTCTATTATATAAGTATAGAGTTAAATAATATTTTCTTAAAAGCTATATATTTAATATATATATAAAGTTATATAATTATATTAATATTCCCTTTATTATATTTAAATTTATTATATAATTATAAAGATTATATAAATTATTAATATTTTATTTTTAAAGATATTATTTGTAAAAGATTTATAAGAGAAAAGGGCAGTCAGGTAGGTAGCTTGTAACAACAATTAGAAGGGGTGCTAATTGAGCCAATGATCAAAAGATTCGCCAATGCTAGCACTTTGTGCTGGCATTGCCCTTTACAATAGCTTATAACAGATATTCTGTTATATAGCTATAATAGTAATAGTATTATCCAAGACTAATTCTTGAGGAGAGAAAAGAAGACTATTACTATAGCTATAGAAGAGAGACTTATATACCCAGTAGCTAAGGCTATGCCCTAGCAATGGCCTCGCTATTCTCTTCCTCCTAGAAGTCCAATACAGCTCCGACAGGATGGCCCGTTCCCGGGGCCAGGCATTATTCTGTTACAAAAAATTTACAATATTATATTGATTATATTAATTTATATTTCCTTAGTTTTTTTATTAATAGATTTTTATAAAATATTTAATTTATTATATTTTCTTTAGTACTTTTCTTCTTTATAAATTAATTTTTTATAATAATTATATTTCTTAATAAATAAATGATTCTAATAATCTATAAATTTCAATATTGCTTTAGCTAGTATAGTGTATAGGCAGGTGCTTTCTGCTTGATAGTTAGATTAGTAATAGGTGCGTGCTTATAGTTTAGAGAAGGAGTTTTTTAATGCAATTAAGCCTTTTATTAATAAGCTAAAACTGCTAAAGACACTTGGAATTCTTAACTGGATTGAACTGTTCCCTATAGCTCGCAAGGAATTATTGTAAGTGGCATCTGCGTTGGGAAAATGGGTGTAGCCCTGGTGGCTCGTGCGGTCAGGTTTATATAACTTCCTCCTGCCGCCCTACTTTTATCTTTCGAGTACCAGTATCAAATATTCCACTCTATAGCATTATATGACTCGAGTTGGGTAATATCATTTAGTAGGTAACATTGGGTTTAACCTTGTAAAAGAATACATTCTCCTTTCTGGACAGTGAGAACATTTCTCTGAAACGATGAGGACCTGTCTTTGCTCGAGAACAACGTCCTTTGCGCATAATCATCCCGCTGCCATCTTCAACCTACTTTGAGCTACAAGCTACACATCGGTTCCTTTCCTCTGGCAACTGTACAGCCTTCCTTCCCACGGATGAAGTCGCCGGCCGTGCTCGGTGTCCAGGGGGTGCTCTGATGAAGTCGACAGCAGGAGTCGCATGCTGCTTTCATTCACGTCACCAGGAACAAACACATCAGCATTCTCATCCCCGAAATTCAAAACCACCAAAAGGATCTCGGCTGGATCGACACCAGTCTTCACATAGGTGAACGTCTTCGGGTTCTCTTTGTCGTGTACCTGGAATCGGCCACGGATGAGCTGGTCTCTATAGTGGCGTCTCATCTTGATCATGCGCCTCCAGAAAAACAATACACCGTCAGGGTCATTCTCCTGATGGGTTACGTTGATCGCCTTATAATTGTCAATGACTCTGATCCATGGCTTGACGCCACTAAAGCCAGCATACGGAGCAGCCGACCACTGTACCGGCGTCCTACCATTATCCCTCCCAAAGCGATGCAGGCCTTCTAGCGCAGCCTCTTGCTTGGCCACACGGTGCGGAAACTTTCGTTCAACCTCGTCGAGGTAGTCCAGGCCAGCGGCGTCTCTGAGATCTGCTCGTGTCCACGATGCATCAATGTTGGTCATGCCGATCTCTTGGCCCTGATACAGAAAGATTGTCCCCGAAAGAGTACACAAGAACATGGCCAGCATCTTGGATGCAGCGTTACGATACTCGCCGTCGCCGGGGCCGAAGCGATCGACACTTCGAGGATTGTCGTGGTTCTCGGTGAATGCACTGGTCCAACCAGATTGCATAAAGTCTTGCTGTTTGATGATGGCATCTTTGAGCAGCGGTAGCGCTGGCCGTGTGCGCTCATGTAGATCAGCATGCCAATCGTTGCCGGCCATGAAGTGGTCAAAATCGAGAACCATGTTCAGCTCTTTCGCAGATGGGTCGATGTAGCGCACAATCTCGTCAGTCCCAGTGCCGGGTAATTCTCCGATCAGGACGACATCCGGCCCATGATCTTCCTTGATGCGAGCTCGTAACTCTTTCAACCAGTCATGTACGGGAGCTCCGTTCATGATGAACTTCCCTTCCATGGGTTGAAACTCTTGATCTGGTTTTGTGATCTCAGAGTCGGGGAAACGAGGGTCTTTCCAGAAAGCGACGACGCTGTCCATACGGAATCCATCTACACCACGCCGCAACCAGAAATCAACTGCTGTGCTATATATTGCGGCCCTTGTTTCCCGGTTTGTCCAGTTGAGATCTGGCTGTTTCTCAAGGCAGAGGTGTAAATAATACTGATCTCTTTCCGCGACATAAGTCCACACACTGCCCCCGAATGCGGCGCGCCAGTTGTTTGGCGGCCTCCTCTCGCCTTGAGCATCAATTTTGGGATCACGCCAGATGTACCAGTCGGATTTTGGGTTCGTTCTCGACTTCTTGCTCTCCTGAAACCATGCATGCTCATCACTCGTATGGTTCACAACCAAGTCCATGATGAGCTTCATGCCACGGGACTTTGCCTCTACTATGAGCATGTCCATGTCTTTCAATGTCCCGAACTTGTCCCAAATAGATTCATAGTCTCGAACATCGTAGCCCTAACACATAGATTAGTGACTACATGTCTAGAATTTTGCTCGAGAGATTATATTAGTATCGTACCATATCCGCCTGCGGTGAGTCGTACACGGGTGATAACCATATCAAGTCTACACCCAAGTCTTTGAGATGGTCGAGCTTGCTGATGACTCCTGGTAGATCTCCCATGCCATCATTGTTTGAGTCGTAGAAAGAAGCTGGCCAAATTTGGTACCCAACGGCATCCTTCCACCAGGACCTGTCGCTGGTCATAGTTCAGGTCAAATGATTGTAGATGAGATTTGGAGTTTTAGTGTGGCATCACACGCACAGCTGGATAAAGTACAGATCGAGGGGTATACAGTGGGATGCAAAAAGTGATATACAAAATAATAGATTTTAATTAATAAAAGCAGCATCATAGCCAAGGCCCAATTACTCCGTAGGTTAGGCTAGTCTTTGGTGACCTCGAGGGGTTCAAATAGTCTTTAGCAGCTAAAATAGCGATGATCCACTGTAAGCGCATCTAAAAATGCCCAATTAGGTTAGGCTAATATTTCGTGACCTCGAGGGGGTTACATCCCACTATCTACTAAATCTTTCCACGTGCACATAGTCTCCACAATTCCGAGATCACCAGTAGCGAGCACAGGCAACGCTCAAGTCCGCTGTTATCAGACTGCCGAGGAGCGACCATTAGGGGTTGTTGGTGATTCCGTGATTATTTACATTATGATTACCTCTGAGTCTTGCGGCAATGTGAGAGGTTGCACTATAGTATACCGTGGCTTCAGAGAATCACAAGATCGCCACGATATTCTGTGACAAAAATAGCGAACGCTACAGTTGTCGGTAGAATTATGGCTTATATCGTCACATATTCTTTATGAAGGACCAAACAATAGCTGGCTGTAAAGACTGCTCTAACCACCCAAAACAAATGAATCCCTCTCCCACAACAAGCCAATGGGAACCCCCAAAGGTCCCGCGAGCAGAAAGTTGACAAGCAGACGCTGCCAAAGTGAAGAGTCCATGACTGCTCCCGTCTGCCAATACAGAACACCGGCCCAAAGAATCATAGCAGGCGTATCCAGGACGACGTCCCATTGCACACACCACTTTGCTGCTTCCCACCCGTGGCGTGCCTTCTTATCCTTTCCAGGCAAGGCCGGCAAGAAAAGCTCGGTCATTGTCACGCGTGTTGCGAAGGCGCCAAATACCGAGAGCCAGTGTGACAAGGCAGCCATCACGAAGATGAACATGTACACGAACTGAATCTGCGGCCAAGTTTCTGTAGCCAGAGGCGATGGAAGTACTGCTGGGCGCCAGATCAGAGACAATAGAAGTTGACAGAGAGCAACATAAGCAGGCCATTGCTGCCACCAAGCTGCGACGGACTGCTTGATGCTTATATCGCGGATGCGAAGGTCGGGAAGTAACAGCACGATGAACGGCGCCACATAGCCGATGGCGAAGGCCCAAGGAAAAAGCTCGAGTTGAACCGGGTCAATCGCCAGGTCTGATGGTGTGATGTTGCTCGGAGTCATCAGGGCAAGCCGTACACCGAGATACAGAGGCAGATATATGGCCGGAGTATGATTGAACATGAGCAATCCCGGGATAGTGGTCCAAGATCCGAAGTTATGCAGATTGTAAGTGCGCAAGCTCTCCAGCACGATCAGGGCCCATGAAACGCCGAAGGAGCCGATGAAGTAGAAGCCGGCCCACGTGGAATCTGGATAAGTCCAGTTTTCGAAGAAGAGGAGTTGAAATATTGAGGGGCCTTTCAACTGCATGTCAACAGATGGGAATCGGCCACTGGTACAGAGGACTTTGAGCGGCTGGCCACTCGGAGCTCGATCAGCCATGATGCATTGTCCCAGAAACTCCATCAGGCCATTGCTGTAATACCAATAGTACAAATTCCTCCATGCCCAGAGGCCTGTGGCGAGGAGACAGACGACGGCAACCAGTGTGAGGGCATCCATGTCGAGACGTTTGGTCAACGATCCTTGGGGAAATTGATGCAAGTCTTCTTGTTGTAGCTCACAACAGACAATGACATTAATAATGATGCTGCGCACGGAATAGTCGAGTCCGACTCAATCATGCAGCATCATCAGTCTAGTCCTGTCAGGCGTCCCTTCGCGGATCCTACTCAGACCCTGTAGAAGACACGGAGCTTACAGCTTACAACTCAGTTGCACCGAATCTGCAAGGTAGGACACGAAGGAATGGTAGTCATGGGCCAGACTTGCTAGTTAGAGCTTAGCGCCAGTCGTGCAGAACAATGAGGCTGCATCGAAGCGATGGACATGTGGAGCATTGTAGTACGGCCGGCGGCTATACCCCAGCCGGGGGGTGCCCACTAAGCTGACTGACAGGTGCCCCGGCTGACACAAGGGGTGCTCCACTTTATACGATTGGCTATTCAGGTCGGCTTTAAAGGCTAGATTATAGATTAGATTTCAATTTTATTTCTTTACCTTTATTTAATATCTATTATTAAGCTATTTTTAAGACTTTATAAAAAAACTAATAATAAAGTTTACTATATAAAATTAATAAAAATAATTACAATTTATAAATATAAGCTATAGTATATATAATATACTTATTTATAAATTAGAAAAATATTAATATATATATTATATACTAATTTAATATAAGAGCTAATTTACTTTATTTTTTACTTAATTCTATGAAATAACAATCTCTATACTATAACTCATTATACTATTAGATTGCTAAAGAGATAAAGGTTATAAATATAGAGGCACCCTTATATAAAGGCATCTTTCTTACATAAGCATGCAAACGGAACAATATTCAATAAGGTGTTTCTTCGGATTAATAAGCCTCAGTAGACTCAATAGTAGCCAATGTAACGTAACCTTCCGATTCCGTAGAAATCTACATAATTTCTCCCTGATCTAATGTAGGATTTGGTGGTTAGTCAAATCAATCAAATCAATCAAGCCAGATGCTACTCCGTAGCTAAGCCAAATTTGGCTGGGGGGTGTCCGTTTAGTGATACTTTGGGTGGGCCTATGCTTTTTGTGGGTTTCAAATATATATCTTTCTTGGAATGACCCCGTCTGTAAGTTACGCCCTAGTCACGAGCATCTCCGATCCGTGAGTGTGTCCTGGCATGAGTGCTGTAGATCGCACCCTTTTCCGTATTTCTATCGAGAGAAACTGTTCAAGCACGAGTGAGACCGGCCCTACGGGAACAACGCTCCTTGCAATGAAGATCCTCTGCCTTCACGGTAGAGGCTCCAACAACGAGATCTTTCGGGCGCAGACGGCAGCCTTCCGTGCAGATCTCGACGACTTTGAGTGGACCTTTGTGCAAGGGACGGTTCGACATACCGAAGGCAACTGGTCCCTCTACACAGCACAATTCTCGCATCTTCCACTTTACACATACTACAACCCTTTTGATCCTGCTTCTATCTTGCAGACTCATGACGACCTTGCGCGGATTATAGCCGAAGAGGGCCCATTCGATGGTATTCTGGGCTATTCAGGCGGTGCTGCGTTAGCAGCAGAGATCTTGGCTCAGGCAACCTATGATGATCCCTTTGCCATGGAACGACCTTTTCGATTTGCTGTCTTCATCAACGGAGCATCTCCCCTGCGCTGTTTTGATATGAAGGACGCCCAAGTCATGGAGGACATCGTCGTAGATTCCGCACCCATGACCAAGCAGGCAGAGAATATGTTTCTTCGTCCTAGTGCGCTGCGAAAGAAGGACGGAGTCAGCGATCAGGACCAGGTCGACCATGCAAAACTACTGTCGTTGCTCAAGAAACTCAAGGGCAAGAAATTGGTCAATGGAATAACGTTTCTATCCAACGGCACGCATGGCCTTTGTAGATGGGAACTACCCGCAGACGGTGCGCCACTAATTGACTTGCCCACGCTGCACATCCGGAGCACCGAGAGCGACAAGAGTGATCCCCACGAAGGTCTCCATTTGCTACGACTCTGTGATCCCGGCCAAGCACGCGAGTTCCATCATGGCAGTGGACATGATTTCCCCAGAGGTCGTAAGGAAATGAAGCACATTGCGAGACTGATTCGAGGGATCGCTGAAGCTACAACAAGTCTATAAAGCTGGCACCATGGGGCTAATAAACCTGGAATATCGAGTCATTAAGACAGACGTGGCTTTCGTCACTTGTATCTACAGTGGGATGCAAAAAGTATTGGACTCCCTCGAGGTCACGAAAGACTAGCCTAACATAATTAAGCCTTTGTTGTGATGCTGCTTTAATACCCCTTTTCCTTTCTTTCTTACAATAACACAACAACGATGCCATGCGGCAAGGAACTATCGCCGCAATTACGATCGCGAATTTGCGAGTTGTGTACCCTTGGCTATAGCTATAAATATATTTTTAAAATCCATCTGGAAGTGCCGCTTTCTACTATAAAATATACCTGCCTACAAGAGGTAAAACGGAAGGATAATCAAAGCCAGCCTCAATCCAGAGCGCTAAGGAAAGCTACCCAAAGAGCAATGCAATTAAATCTATAATACTATAACGCATATAAATCTAGATGCTACCCATTATAATCTCCTTGCCTCAATTAATTATATAATTAAAGAAAGAGCTTTACAATACCTATTATGCAATATAGATAGAAGGAATTATAGCGCCCTTGACTTATAGCTCTTCACGCTGCCCATTGCTTAGCTTAAGCTATAAAATATCAAGACCTTAATTAGTCTTATATTAAATGGAGCAAAGAGTGTATGGTTAAGCAAGACTATATATAGCCGGCGGCCTGAATGGACCTTTTTATAACCGCAAGAGTAGCTTAAGCAATAGCATGAAACAATAAGAAAGCAAGGTGTTGTTAAGTAAATGTTTTAGGCTAGCTTTAGCTATAGGCTTAATCGCGCTTAATGGTTGCATTAATAGTTAAGGGATTGTAGGTTTATATTTCTTTTATTTATTTAATTTCCTTAAACCTAAGGATATCTTTATATATAATAATGTATCTATATATATAGCTAAGATTATAAAGGTAGTTTTATAAGAGCTATAGATTAAGGTTATAATCTAGCTGCCTTTCTCTCCTGACCTTAATCTAATAAAGAACCTTTGGGCTTTAATAAAGGAAGAGATTTATCATAGCCATCCTAAGCTTCTTAATGCTCCCAATATAGTTAATACTTTGCCTCATTAACTATGCGATACAATAGACCATCGCGTATAAGCTATTTTAGCTGCTAAAGGCTGGTATACAAAATGTTAGATTTTGATTAATAAAAGCGGCATCATAACAAAGGCCCAATTATGTTAGGCTAGTCTTTCGTGACCTCGAGGGGGTTAAAATACTTTTTGCATCCCACTGTATATACATAGTGCCTCGAACAGCAGATTTCCGATCAGTGCACGTCGGCGTACGACATGCCGCTAGCATAAGTCTGTCATAATATCATAATACTCTCCGCTTCAGGCGTACCATTGGAGGACCTGCAGGATGCATAATTCCGAGACTTCTTGGGTCGAAGTGGAACTTGTTCTTCCACGAGTCTTCGAACTCGATATCAAACAGCGTAATAAGCTTCGAGACCAGTCCGATGATCTCCTGCTCGGCCGCATGCCGTCCAGAACACATGCCCATACCTCCACCAAATGTGCGAATACTTTTACTCCGCTGTTGGACTATGGCATCCTCGCCTGTCCACCTTTCCGTGTCAACCTGGTCCGCTCTCGGGAACAAGTCGCTATGGTGGAGCAACGCAGTGGGCATGAGGATCACACTGCCCTTCCTTACGACATACCCTTCCAGCTCTGTGTCTTCCATGACTACACGTGCTGGCGAGGCTGCCGTGCCTATGCGTAACGCTTCCTTCCACAACGCCTGCATGAAGTTGTTGCCTCTCAATTGCGTGGCGTCGATGTCCAGTTCGTGATCGAAGCGGCTTGATTTGCTCGGTCGCAAGAACTTGGACGACTCGGCTCGACACTTTGCCAGGCGATCTGAATTACTCGCCGCCACCCAGGTAAACCAGGAACCCATCGGCGCGGCGTTCAGAACGATTGCAAACAGGAAGCTCGCCTGCATGGTCGCCCGTCCACGGAGGGAGAGACCGAATTGTCGCGCCAGATGGTCACGTTCCCAATTCATTTTTGCGCCCCATTCCTCGTTCCAATATTTGTCCTTGTCCGGCCAGTCTCCCTCTGAATGGAGCGTTAACCACTGTTCAAAGGCGCGTAGCATTCTCTCCCGAGCGCGGCCCGCCCGCGGCTGCAAGACATATGCCAAATTTGTTCTGACACCAATATAGGTGGCATCATTGAACAGGCAGAAGTCCTTCCACATGGTAGGACCCCATATCTGAGCAAGACGGGGACCGAAGAACGTCAGGACAGAGGTGTCGAAAATGACTTTGCGCAGGACTTGGTATAGATCGACTGTCTGCCAGCCTCTTGTCTTCATATCCAGGTATTGCTCCAGGACTTGGTGGAAGTGGCGTGTGAATAGCTGCATCAGGTCGTCCAACGGCTCGCCTGACAAGTATCGCAACCAGACATTATGGTTTTGCAACACGAACCCCTTCGCATGCTCTGCACTGTTTGCTCGATCCAGACCGATTTGAAAGTAAACTCGGTCGGCCACGGGCAGATCCAGTCCATTCTCCAGCATGCTCATGGTCACCGGTTCGTACGCAAACGTGCGCGAGCGTGCAAAGACATGGGTTGCGGCAGATGGAGAACCAAAAACGTGGAACTTCACGTTCCCCATGAGCAATGTGTAAGGCGAATCTTTGTATTTCGACTGGGTCGTGCGGAAAGTGCGGGCAGGATCGAGAAGGAAGGCTGCCAGATGCTGGATTCCTGGAAGCCAGTAGGGCGCTATTGGAGGCTCGTGGCCTTTTCCTGCTGCAGCTGGCCATGAATGGGAGAGCGAATTGAGGCGAGTCGTGATCAACAGAGTTGCAGTGAGGACAAAGCAGGTCGCGATAAATTGCACTGGCCATGACAGGCCAACCCAGACGTCGCTCATGGTAGCCATGATGGAGACAGGTTGATGGTGGTCTTCCGAAGAAGCGCATTCAGCTATTGTAGAATGCATCTCCAACATGCGAGTGAAAGGATTCGGGGAGGTGGCAGCCATGACACCCCCCGGGTCGGCCTAGTAAGCCTAAAAAGAGCAACTTGTAAAGCTAGCACGTGGAAGGATCAGCTTACTTCCTATTGCGGCAGGTGCAGATGCCACAGGTCATGTGAGGTCCGAGGCCTAATCGGCCCTTGCTTGGGGATAAAAAGCCACTATTGCCAACTCCATGAATAGTCAGCAATTAGATTAGTACCTCTTTATATCTAAGATTATTATTTTCTTTTTTTAACAGCCTCTTTATATAAAGCTATTATAATTATATATATAAATTAATTATATTTTATAATATTTTTATAACTTTAATAAAAATA
>JACBYL010000141.1:0-47444 GCA_015266385.1 Trichoderma oligosporum | reverse complement strand
CTCCTCCGCCTTACCACCCTAGTATTGATAAGAGAGACGATCTTGAACGGAAGGATTTTAATCGTCCCCCTCCTCCTTACCGCCCTGGTATTGATCGAAGGGACGATCTTGAGAATTAAGCCTTTTGTGTTTGGGTCTTGTCTTATTTGGCATTCCAAACTACAAAATGCGTTAAATCATAGCATGAAAGGGCTGGATATAAAGATAGATCTTATCTGACATCAAGGTAGACTTCTAGCAATTTGAAGACGATGCTATCCAAAATAAAATCTTTTATTTAAATAATAGTGGAAGTAAATTCGTTCGATTAAAGAACTCACTTTATCTACATGTGGATTGCGTAGGCTCAAAGTTGCCTCAAAAAGTACTGGCTACAGTCTCCAGTTTGAAATTGTCTCCTTCGTCAAGGTTAAACGATAACATAACGGGTCTCTGTTATACGAGCCTGTGAAGCAACCAAGCTTGGAACACAATGTTTGTCGATATAAGCATACTCAGGTGGTGGTTGTTAATTCTAAGTCAGAAATAGAGGACTTAAATGCCAGCACAATTGTTTCTACATCGATATAAATATAAAATGAGAGAAGGTTGATTTATATAATAACAGCAATGAATATTCATTTGCCTAGAGCTGCCATACAAATTTATTTCATCTGATGTTGATCCACAATTGCCAAATTGGCAAGACAAGCAACAAATCTCTTCCAGAGGCAGAATTCGAATACACAACAAATCCGTGTAGGCAGTCTGCACAGCTATTATCTCATCTATAGTACTATGCTCATTTGATACATTGAATACACCTATCAAGAAACGCTAAGCTCGCTGCAACAGGAATAATAGAATCTCACAAATCTAGATGATGACCTGTAGGTCTTGAATAGGTCCAGCCTCCATGATCTACGCGCGTCTGTCAATTTTCGTGGTTCCTAAATTAGTAAGTCGTGCATTTAGAATATTGATGAAGAGCTGCGTAGTTTTAGTAGTATTCTGACATCACATTATATATAGCCATTCGTACCTTTATGGAACCAATGGCTTCTAAATGAAAACGGCAGGCTACCGCAATGAATATCAATGATATGTATACACTAGGCTGAGTGGAATTTGGTCATCAAATATTCTTTTGCATTTAGAATCGGGGACTAAATAAGTAGCAATGCTTTCTCATGGCGCTCTACTGGTAGAAGCTGTTGTGCGCAATATCTGAGATGAAGCAACGATATTAGGGAAGTCTCTAGCAGTTGGTTAGTTGTGATCAGATTTATGTGTAACCGAATGAAAGAGATTTTGTTTGAAAATAAAATGTCAAACGTGAATACGGACCAGGCTCGCACGAAGGAGTCAGAATGACCTGACTTGTATATTATGTTTGGTACCGGGGAAAGAGTAGGGTTCTCGGTACTAGTGTAAAGTAGCCATATTGATAGTGAGAAAAAAGAGTGGAAGTAGAGTATCTATTTATAAAGTTATGAAATTGGCCATTGCTAATAAATAACGAAAGGAACCGGAGGAATGAAAAGCTGTGCTCATATGTGAATATATGAAAAGCCATCTGCATCTCATGTCACATGATCAATAGGATTTAAGGCTTTCCTGTAAATGAATTCTCAGCGCTTCAAAGTCACATTCAATTTTCTTCGCTATTTTAGAGAGTGTAATTTTGAGTCTAAGAATATATCTAGCCTCGAGACGAATCTCTGTAAATCTTCACGAATATGAGGCTAATCAACACGCGGACTCTAAAGCTTCACCAGTTCCATGGCAAGCCGCCACCTTACGCCATTTTGTCCCATACTTGGGGCCAAGAGGAGGTGTCTTTTCAAGATTTTCACTCACCAGATCTGCGAGAAAAGCTAGCTGGATTCTCTAAAATCAGATCTACTTGCAAGAAAGCATATAGCCACGGCTTGGATTACGCTTGGGTTGATACATGCTGCATCGATAAGACCAGCAGCGCAGAACTTAGCGAAGCAATCAATTCTATGTTCAAGTGGTACAGAAATTCAGCAATCGCCTATGCATTCTTAGAGGATTACCCATCCCCAAAAATCGAGAAGGCTGCTCTAACTATAACATCTGTTGGCTTTGGCCATAGCCGATGGTTTACTCGAGGCTGGACTTTGCAAGAGCTTATTGCACCACAGCGGCTCGAATTCTATAATAAGTCATGGGAGAAGATTGCAGAAAAGACAGCCGTTGCAAAGGAACTTGCAGTGATCACGGGGATTGATGCCTTTGTTCTCGACGGCTCGGGCCCCCTTCAGCAGGTCAGCGTAGGAAGGCGTCTAAGCTGGGCTGCTAATAGAGAAACAACTCGCGAAGAAGACCTTGCATATTGTTTATTCGGAATCTTTGATGTTTATATGCCCCTAATCTACGGGGAAGGAGGGAGGGCTTTTCTTCGATTACAGGAACATATTCTTCAACAATCTGATGATCACACTATCTTCGCCTGGCGAGCCGCAACCTTTTCGACAGATCCAGATATGGTATATGGGCTGTTTGCAAAATCTCCAAGAGATTTTCACAATTTTGTGGACAAGTCATACCGGAAGGGGCTGCCAGAATACAAAATTCACTCTAGGTTTGATAGGTTAGTACGTGTTTGGGGATCCAAAGTACCGCAAGATCCGATCACCATGTCCAACAAAGGGATTCACGTCACTTCCCTCGTCAAAGACCTTCGACAACCTTGGGCTTCTGGAGACCTTGTCATTTTATTACTCAACTGTTGTTTTGATGCAAATCCCTCAGCAACTGCAGGTATATATCTCAAGCGCCTCGGCGCAGACCGATATGCTCGAGTCCGAGGGAATGAGTTAGCTAGGGTCCATTCCGACTCTAATACTACGCTAGCTTCCATATGCGGAATCAAGAGCACCTCAGATATCATTGGGCTATATTTCGAAGAGCCTTGGACTACGATGGCAAAAGTACTCGAGGAAGATAGATCTCAAATGGAATCTGAATTAGTCAGAAAACGCTATCAAAATTCTTTTTATTTGAACCGAAACCTCCTCCAAGGCAACAGACTGTTCCATGGATCCCAGCTTCGTCAGGTGCTGATTATGGATTCACACGAAATCTGGCGCTCTTTTCGATTCGACATCAAAAGTCACGATGGCGATCTCGTCATAAAAACGTATCCCAATTTCAAAGCGGTGTTGGTGTTTGAGTCCTCTAGACACGAGACATCATTTCTTCTCTTTTTGGTAACTAGAATTAACAACGGGAACTACGAATATGACGTTGATGCTGTTTCCCTAACTCTGGATGACGCGAGAGAATGGCATCAGAATCTCTCCACAGTAGATGAGTTTATACAGACAAAAATAAAATTGCAAGCTCGTCAGACGACCCCAAGCATCAAGGTACTGCTGTCTCCAGTCAGTATATATGGAATCAATATGCAGAGTATTGGAATACTACAGCCGTCATTCATTGCATTTCGTGGTCGAGCATCTGAAAATATTTTTAAAGTTGTCTATTTGATTTTATTACTTATCTTTCCGATTGAAATGTTTAGTATGGTTTTTGAAAATGACAAGTCACTAAAGTGACAAGCAGAAAGGGGTATGGCAAGGAGAGGGCTGAGTGAAAATGAGGGACAGTCAGAAAAGGTATGCTATGGAGAAGAGAGTGTGTTATTAGAGGACGTCATGACACTCCCAGAGACTTATGTATAAGAGCGCAACTCTCAGCCTTAATTTGTGAAGAAGGGGTCATTCGGGTGAACTTAACGGACGAGAGGATCAGGGATACTCTTAACCCGCAGGTGACAAGTTTACATGGCTAATTTTAAGTGGCCTTTGTATAACTGCCTGTTACATATTTTATATTACAGTGATATATATAGATATATAATTGACTTTACTACAAAATTAAAAGCTCTTTTTATAAAAAGTTTATATTATATTCTCAAACTCTGTAGCTGTTGTCTTCCTCGACATTACAAGCACTATATGCTCTATCATGACTGCATCCTCAGTCTCGGAATTTGCTAACCGGCCCCCTCTTGATTTCGCATACCGTATGGAAACGCCTCCAATATCGCAGCCTTGTTCAAAGGCAATGTTGCCCAATTCTTTTCCGCCCTCAGATGCCGCGATGGTTAAGCGACGCATATCTGCAACATCAAATCAGGCAGGCCTTTACATCCCCTGCTCCTGATGACCTCAATCAAGAGCAGAAAGATGACGATAATATTTGACTGCGAATACCGATGTTGTACTTGGTTCCACCAAACGCTACGGCAGTTACCCCATGAGCTGCATAAACGCATACACACTTAGCATCATTGAGCTAACCAGGTGTTGATGGGGGAATATCTCTTTTCCGCACCGAAACCTTACAACAGGATTACTTGTTGGGATCCTCCTTGGGGACCATAGCAGGTAAGACTTAGCTAGAACATCTACTGAACAACACCTACTTTATTAAATTCCTCTGAACCTGTTATAATAACTCCTGAATATTTTCCATCATATACCTTAGTAATCTTAGTTAGCATGAATACTCTCTACTAAAATGGTAGTTTATATACTGCCTGGTGCTAGCACTTTAAGAGAGTAGCTACGATTGGCTAGCATTTAATACTGCAGCTGCTTAGGACTAAGTATATAAGGATAAAAAGCTAGTTTTTATTATATTCTACTGGGATTCCTGTATCTGTTTGCCTTTGATAACAGGTCTGATGGCTATAGCTTTATACGCTTAGCAATTTAAGTAAAAGAAAACTGATTGTAAAGCTAATCCAAGAACTACCATTTTTGTTTTCTCTTTCTTTGGAGAATAGCAGCAACAAGGTGCCCTTTTTTTAAGGCATTTCCTTGTGTATACATGAGAACGAGAGCATCCACGGGACTTGTTCCTAGTAGTCACTCCGCCGAGTGTTGTTAAGCTTTTCAAGGGAGGGGGAAAAGAACTCTATAAAACGCCATTAACGCCTGGTTACGCAGCTTTCATAGGACCATATCAAAGTAATAAAAAGAGCTGGCCCCTTCTAAAATTTCCCCTTCTAAAAACAATTCACATATTTTCAACATGCGTCTGCTACACTGCTTACATCGCCTACTGGGCAAAGTCCGCCACCTTTTCATGGACCGCGACCAAAAGAAGGCCGCTATTCTCCAGCTTTCACTAGACACTCTCTGTCTTATTATCGATAACCTAGCTTTGCATGATATATTCCGACTTTCGCATACCTGTAAAGCATTTCGACAAATTACAACATCTCAAGATTGGGATGTTAGGATCTCAAGGCTCCCCTTTAATGACAAAATAAGATTCTGGGTAGGGCTGGCATACACTTTACCAAGTCACTGGGCCTGTCCAAAATGCTGCAAATTACATCTTATTAATACCTCATCTACACCGATCATATCTGATACATCTATCTGCAAGTTTAGCTGGGAGAGGTGTCTTCCTTGTGGGGTCAACCTTACTCGAAAACTTGGTTTAGAAGTGTATTGCATCCAGCACCACCACATCCAGTTTGCACTAAAGCTCTCCCGCTTAAGCAATACATATCATCAGCAATACCTTATAAAACTAATGGAAACTTATACGAAAACAAAGACATCATCAGTATTATGGCCACTTACAGAGTCCTATATAGCAGAGCCGAGAATTATTAATAAACAGTTTATCTTGCGTGAAGAGTGGAATATTAGCAATAATACAAGTATTGCTTTACCACTTTTCCCAGAAGACTGTTTCTTATTTTTCGAGATCTGCCCACATTTAAATCTATTGTCTAGCAATCCCGCTTATTCTTGCAGTAGGAAGAGCTTACACGTTCAGCTACATATTTCCGCATGTATGCGGCTGGGTATTGATATCACTAACCAAGATGAGATGACCCTGTTTAAAGAGGTGACCCTGATTGAGGATGGGATCTTATTAGCTCTCAAGTCCCCAGGCCAGTGGATATACAATTCCTGTCTGCATTGCCCTACAGATTTCAGCATCATTATTTCTATAGATCAGCGCAAGGCGACAATTCAAGCTTGGCATAATTTTGGGACAGAAGGGTCACCGATGGATATAAGTTGGAGGAGACATGTGGCAAACGGATTCTTACGATGGGCTACACCAAGTCCCTATTTGGATTATACTCATGGCAGTATCCGGAAGTTATGGTTGGACTCCAATCGTAGTATTGAGGGAAGAGACACTCATGTAGAATAATAAGTGGCAATCAATATTGTTAAAGGAAGGAACAAATCCAGTGTTGATGGCACAAGCATTGATAGCATTAGTATCAGAGACGCAACCAACTATTCCTACTGCTTTTATTAAAAAAAAAAATACAACCACGAATAATACATTCCTCGCGTACCAAAACAAACTCAAACCTCCACTTACTGCCTCAACCGCAACATCATCAGGCCCAGACCTAGTTACATTTTCACGCAAGGCAAAAGCCACACCGCGTAAAGGGAATTATCAAATATTCATCTATTCCGAGATATTTAAACAAATAGCAAAGAGGTCTTTACAGATTCATCAAGGTGATATAACGGAGCAACTCCATTTGGCTTGGTGAAGGTCATCCAGCCAGGTCAAAATTATCTTGTTATATCAGGCTATCTTGCTCAATCAATGTCATCTAGATGCAATGTGCCTCTGGATTGCTTATCTACTGTGCTAACATGCTCATGGATTGGCACCTCTGCTCGCGGCTTCCCCTACAGAGCTCCCCTTTCCTTCTGTAGTTAAAACACTTCAACACTGGCTACCGCGAATCTGCCATATACCCATTTAGTTACTATAAATACAGAACCTGCCCCTTATCCTATTTATGGGGGGAAAGCACAACTACTTTGGCTGTTAGTCCAATATCACTGCAGGTTCATTTCTTTTTATTCTTTTTCTCTCTTCATCGACGATACGGACGATACGATACGATACAATACGATACGAACGAAACGAAACAAAACGAAACGAGACGACACGAGACGACACGAGACGACACACATAATGGCTACGACTATCATTATGTGCGTTAGCATGAGCATTCTGGCGGCTGAGGCCGCCATGAATTTATATTGCAAGTTTTTCCCTGCTCCCCCTGCTCCCCCTACCTCTCCTTCTCCTTCTCCTCATCCTCCTCCTCCTCCTCCTGCTGCTGGTCTAAAAGCTATCAGAGAAGATATAAGGGTCCTTCGGGGCAGGGTACAACTCATCGAGCTTGAGACAGCCCTCGCGCGTCAAGCACTCCGGCCCACGCCCCCACCGCCCCAGTTCAAATACTGCTAATTGAAGCATATAGGTGTGTTTTACACCGGGCATGATGCCTTTCCCGGCCGGGCTTCGGGGCAGGGTACAACTCATCGAGCTTGAGACAGCCCTCGCGCGTCAAGCACTCCGGCCCACGCCCCCACCGCCCCAGTTCAAATACTGCTAATTGAAGCATATAGGTGTGTTTTACACCGGGCATGATGCCTTTCCCGGCCGGGCTTCCCAAATAAGACCGGGGGGTGGGCTTGTGGGCCCCAGCAGCGCCTCACATCTCATCGCGATTGCTGGGTCTAGTAGCCTCTCCATAGAGAGATGAAGCTAAGTGAGGCATCAAAATTTATTGAGTCCCGAGGTAAATCTCTCGCCCCCCATCGTTATAGAAACGGCTGTCTTCAAGTTGAATCATAGGTCCATTAGCATCTCATCAAGCCTCCAACATAGCCGCCCCCGGTGCCTATATTGACCGACACCTGCAGCCTCTTCATGCCTATTTACAACTGCCTATTTACAACTATGACCGTTTGATGGCTGCCGCTATGCAGACGGTCAGTCATAAGTTATACGCTCCCGAGATGGCGGTAAGATTGCATACTGCGACAGCACTAACGGTCATACTAGAGGCCGACAGATGCATCCACCAAGAACCTAGTCAACTGCATTGGTAGTTTATCATGGGTCCTCTAGGTTGTTATTGGTCGGAGAAGAAAGAGGATTGCTGGGAATACTGAGAGAGGTAGGGAATATAACAAGGAGTACAATCAAGACATGTTGAGCTATTCAAACAATACATCGTTTTAGTTTGTTCATGGTTTGAATCATTGTGATATGTACCCACCTGCTACCCGTGCTCTGGATATTTTATTGAACTTGTATATACTTTTGCTATTCCACTCTCTGTATTTTTGGAACCGTTCTACTTACTCTACGGATGCACACCGTGACATCGCCTGTCGGCTGGTGCTGGCAGGTCGACCATCCGACCCTGTTAGGTACATGATCTTGAAGGCTTCGTCACAGAAGCCACTGAGTTGATAAGATGGGTACAAGACATACGTGATAGGAATACTATAGAAGAGGACAGCTTGGAGAAGGCTGGGGGACCCAAACAAAGGGGAATGCCCAGGCTTTCGGATCACAAGCGATACAGACCATACCTGTTCCCTGACAAGCTAGACGCAGATGTGAGATGAAGACCCAATGCAACGTCTTTCTTCATACAGAGGACTAAACACCTCGCCTCCTTTGGAAACCAACTGAGCATCGCCGTTACTGGCATCGATGCCAGGATGGCGGGAGAACAGGAAACTAGGTTGGAGATTATGAAGTCTTATAAATATTAAGTATAAAGACATTGAGTTTGGTTGATTTATCCATTCAAAACATCCCAATAAAATATAGCCTATTGAAACGATCACAGTCCACTATATTAAGCAAAAAAAAAATTAAAAACAAATAAGAGAACTTTATAAGTGTCTAAGTACATTCAGTAAGACTCGCTAAATCAATAATAAGCCGCGAATCTTTTTTATATAGAGGCTTACCACAGTATATTGTAGATGAGGTAGTTATTCTTTAAATCTAAGAACTTAATTAAGCATAAGGATATTCTCCTTAAACCATGGCATATAAGTATCCCTCCCCCAAGCAGTAAGCTCCCGAACACCAGCAATGATTGCATAAATCCCCATCTCGCTCTCAGTTGTGCCAAAGGCGAACTCCGACCATATCGTAGTCTTTCCATTATTGTATGTAGAAAGTATTAAAAGCCATCGATTCCCATGGATGATGGTACCTAGGATAAAGCCAAGTTTCGATAACGCTATAAGCTTTTGTCCTTCAAATTCTTCATGTTCTTTATCTATAGTTGGTTTACAAAGACCTTGCTGAAGAAGCTTCTCGCCAACAGCCCATTGAAGAAAGGTCCACTGTGTAGCATGCCATATCCCAATCTGTAGCTTTTCGTTTTCCGTTTCTGCATTATGCTTCTTAGTCTTAATGCATAATATAAGGGGGTTATACTGGATCGGCCGAAAGTCAGTATGGTTAATAGATGACGTAGGATTAACATGGGTAAAGTCTATTGTAGCTGCCTTCAGTTCTTGATCGTTGTCAAGCGAAGCGTATACACAGAGGTCAATCATCTTAGCTATAGAGAACATTGGCTTGAAATCTCGAAGCAATTGAGCCGTTGTGCTACCAAGTAATAACAATTAGCGAGAACATCCTTGCATTGCGCTTGCAAGGAAGTGAGCTTACCATATTGTAGCATTAAAGGCACCACACTGTCCTTTAAGAGGTCCTCGAATATACTGTCAAGCAAGGGTAAATGAATATGGCTGTTCCAATAGAAGTGTGAGGCGTTGTCGTGTTAAATATAGTTAGCATGATGGTTGAGGTTAACCTGACTTTGACGCATCTTTGCGAAAGTTATAAAGCGTTAGCCTACCAACACCATGCAGTAAGCAAGTGCTTAAAGTGACTCGTTAGTCATAACAACACGCCTAACATGCTACTACTTATAGCAACTTTGAGATATCTTAAAAAGATATTATAAACTACTCAAGGATTTAACTCGAATATAAAATTAAAGAGCAATCTTAACTAGCTGGATATTTATTAATAATGAAAACACAATTTATCCAAGTAAGATATAAATATAATAAAATTTATACTAGCTTTGTTATTATTTAAAGTAAGGAAGTCCTTAAAGGGTTGATATTATATTTATATTAATTCAAAAGTAAAGTAAGATATTTAGAATGGAAGAAAACGTGGCCATAAAGAAGGACCGATCTCCAGCAATTAAGTCTTCAATAAATGCGGCTAGTTCTAGATCTTTAGCAACTGGGGAAATGGGCTTCTTCTTCTTCGCAAAAATAAGCCTTACGGTCGGATCGTAGCGTTCAATCTCGTGCTTGCCTGATAATGTGTCTTCAATTAGGCGTTTAGAGGACGCCCGTTGTAGCTTTGTCTCGCGTGCGAGTCGGGTCCTGGATAGGCTTTGTAAGTTGTGCTTAATGCATGTTGGACTAGTTAAAAATATCCTATGGAGTACAAAGGTATCGATATATAGGAATTTGTCTAATATAAGATATTTTCTTATCCACCCTTTGAACTTGGCGGTGATTGGCCCAAACTCATATGATAGTTAATTGTTAACCCAACTCATAAGTGATTATTTCCTGCCCTGACTTCTGAAAATAGCCCTTTTGAATCCCAGCTTTAGTACTTAAAGGTTTAAGAACTAGCTACTCGTGCTCTTTAAAATAGACTATGCCGAGGGAATTACGTGATCAGTATTAAATCAATCACCAATCACTCTGTTGAGTTCGAAGGCACGTTGAACACGTACAAACTATTCTCATCTATAGGACGTAATTCAAGATAGTAGATTTGGGAAGCCAAATCTTCGCTATTGAGACCAGTCTTATTTACAATTGATGATTCGGTCTGTAAATTCTCCAGAGGTACAGGACCCCAATATTCCATTATAACAACCATAGACAGATGTCAGGTAATGATAAAAAACAAGGCCATCAAATAGCTCAAATAAATGGCTTAATATAAAAAATATTAAAGCCCCCGCCATGTTAATATATTCTCTGCTGAAGCATCCCTCTTATGATATTCAATTACATAATGTCCATATTGTATCATACAAAGGCCAAACACCGCTACATTTAACAACCTAGAATTCGAAGGCAAAGATTATTGATAGATTACTTGAAACACGGTGCCAACATTGAGAAAGTCAATAGTATAGCCGCATGCCTCTATTATTTTCAGTGCAGAGAGATCATAAAAAAAGTTTATACGCCAGGGGAGTATCTGGTAGGTTGAATACAATAACGGCTGCTACTTTAAAAGGGGCCCGGTGTCAACAGGGCAGATAAAAAGGGCCGAACACCACTTTTATATGATTTAATAGACCATTGGGTTAGGCTGATAATGCTTTGCTATAAAGAGATAGATGGGGCTCCAGTCTATGGTCAAAGATGGTGACCGACTTGTCCATGCTGGCCTTATAGTCAATCACGGTGGCGACGGGGCGGAGTTGTCCGTCATCATGAAGCTCAAAGGGCGTCACAGAAACACAAGCCCAAATGCTCTCAGATGCAGATTCTTAGTGTTTCGATTCCTCGTCTGGCGCAGCGCCAAAAGCCTCACGGAAATAGCGGTGGTCCTGAACAAAGAGGGAATTTGGGTTGGACTGGGTTTTGCTTATTTTTTCATGCCACTTCTCGAGCGGCGGTATCGACGAACTCTTGCAAGAGATTTCCGGGAGCCTCTGAGATATTCACAAGCGTTGTTGGGTTAGTGCCGGTGAAGGCCTGGCCAGTAAAGCGAAGGTGGCTATAGGATTTGTTAAAAGTTCAGGGAAGATGATTGCGTTGATTAGTAAAACGTCTATGTCAAATGAGGCGTGAATTGTCCAAATAGTGACTGAGGAATCGGACCAAATCCAGGTAATTCTCCTCTGTGCATGACTGGATGGCTTTACATACCTGGTTGCGTCGCGTTTCTAGGATCCGTATTCCTCATATTCCACTGTGCATTCGAATTCCGCTGCCTGACCTCCCTCCCACACGAGTACATCTGCCGATTCAAATATTTGCCTGAAGTAACTCGTCTCTAGCTATATAGATTCGCCAGCCTTGATATGGAAGCATGCCAGCGCTACGGCGCTTTGGAAGGCATTGCTGATCTGGCGGCTGTTCCAAACTGGGCCGAACTGTGGATTAACCTGACGCTCAAAGATGACATTAACACATGAAGTTATTTTTTTACTGTCAATCTTGATGCGCGAATCTTTCGCCACCTTTTTGATGAGAGAGTACCAAATTTTCAAGGTTTTATTCTGTGTGAGCGGCGGATAATATAAAGAATTCTGAATCTGGGATTTGAAAGCTTGGTCAAACACACCCATGTGACTTGTAGTGAGGAAGAGAATGCCTTCACAATACTCTGACCTTTATCTTCGCCTGGGTTAGTGAAATAGTCCTCGTTTGATTCCTCAATGATGTTGCTTAGAGCTGTTACCTACTAAACAAGATTAGGATATCAGGACATAATGCGGTTTTATACCTAAGGCGATTCTCTTTATAAGTTCAAGAGGCTCTATTGTAATATAGTGAGCTGTTTAATGAGTGTTTTCCTCTAGTGCTGTTCGCCTTTTACCTTAATAGCCACGCTTCGCCTTGTCTGCTACCTGGTGGGTTCAAGGTGGGCTCGTCGGTAAGGTAGATCCATTTCTACTCATAACCTCTATAGTATACGGAGTACATGGCGTGCTATTGATTATATCCTAGTCTTAGATCATTGCTTTATAAACATTTAAGACATTCGTAGTTCAAAAGCCGCAACTTATCACTTTGAATCATATGATTTGTAATGATTTGATTATGGTACACATATCAACATGAGTGTACAGACCAAAACTATCTAATCAAACTCGTGACGATCATTTGGCTGAGCTACTGTACCCAAGTACCTATATTCATTAATCATATTTCTGGGCATTATCTAACCGCATAGTAATTGAAATCAGACTTCTATAAGTACAAAGGAGGTTATACATAATAATCCCAATCCCTCACCATACCAAAAATATTTTATAAGATACCGTAAGGTTCAGCTCTAGGCAAGATCCAAGTAGTCACAGACAAGGCTGGAACACGGGCATTCCAAGTATGCTTCTCAGATTCCGTACCAACCTGGACCCAGACATCTGAACTAAATAGATTCTGGATAACGACTGTGCGGGTGCCATCAGGGTTAATTGTGGCAACAGACTCCACACCTTGTTGATCGGCTTGCACAAGGTTACCGGTGCTCTCAACAACCACAGCGCCGTTGGGGATAAATTTGCTGAACTGCCCCATCATATAGTAGTCGATTTCCTTTTTGTAGGAACTTCCATCCGGGCTCACAGTAATAAGGCCAGTGCAAACATGGCAGTTGCCGCCTCCAGTGAGGGCTGGACCACCACCAGTGTAAGAACCAAGGGTCCAGCCAATAACACCACTAGCCCAGTTTTGCAAAGGATACAAAGTAAAGCTAGAACTGAAGATCCAATCAGTAATACCGACAGCAGTATAACACTCGGTCATGTACTGATCCTTATGGGGGAACTGGTTGTGGAACTTGGTGAGTGCCTCCCAGATGGTGGCGTTATTGCCAGCATAGCAATGCCAAGCAGTAGCATCCACGTACTGGCCGGCTATCTCCATAACTGTCTCGGGATATGAGTAGACATCTAGACATTAATGGAATTAGTTGTGCTTTTCATCTTCTTATGGTAACGAGAACAATCACCTTGATTATGATCCCAACCCCAGATCTCGGTTCTTAAGCCAGCCCTACGAAGTGCAGGGCCAACATGATCGCGGATTAGCATACCAGACTCTTCCTGCTGTACAAGCATAGTAGGCATATCATTTTTATTATTCAAGGGTTCGTTTTGGAGGGTAAGTGCCTTGATATGAAGACCGGCCTTCTCATAAGCTTTGAGGTAGTCGACAAAGTAATTAGCAAAAGCGTCTGCATATTTGTGGTTTAATGTGTTATTGCTGTTGTCGACGGCCCCAGCGGCGCCACTAAGTAACAGTCCGTTTGTCTTCATCCACCCAGGAGGTGACCATGATGACCCGAGAATGTTTAAGTCGGGCCTCAATTTGTGCATGGAGAGCAACAAGCTTATCATGGCATTACCACGATCCTCAAGATGGAAGTTTTTCAGCGCAGTATCAACATTGCCATCATCGTAAGTATACGCTGGGTCTGATGTAAGATCTGAACCACCGATAGTATGGCGCATAAGACTAAAGTTGATACCTGAAGGCGTCATCAAGTCTTTGAGTACCTCGGCGCGAGCACTGGCCGAGAGCTTGCTGAATGCCAACACAGTGGTATCAGTGACAGCGGCGCCAAAACCCTTAATGGTCTGCTTCCTGCCTGTTCTCTCCTTGATGTTGAGCTTCCAATTGGAAATGCCAGGGTTTGCACCGTTAAGGACAGGTGCCTGTGCGGGACTGAGCTGGTAGTGGCCATCAGCGCTCGAAGCAAACGAGGAAGCGTGGACGGCGCCAGCCGCGTTGACAGTGCCAGCGGCAGCAACAGCGGTGAGGATAGATTTGAACAGCATCCTGGATGATCTTTCTTGGTTGAAGAAGGAAGGGAGGTAGGCAGGTAGACAGTGAGGAGACAAAGGCAACGCCAAAGTGGCATCACAATCCCCTTTTATTCATAAGTGACGGAATACTTTCGGCCATCAGTTGAGACTTTGGTCAGCGTCCGGCTATTGTCAAGGGTGTACGAGTAGAACAAGATAGTATCTACTGCATAAAACGTGGGAACTTGCATTCAAAATTCATTTTATCCAAGCAGCAAGCTTCCACTTTAGCGGCAGACTAACAATCCTTGACCCTGTTGATAAAAAAGATTTTAAAAAGCTTAGATACATGCATTGGTGTTGAAAAGACTATATTTTGCGTCAGGACAGAGAAAAGGCACAAATAAGGAGTACAGACACAGACACAGATTGCAGTAGTACTAGTAAACTTATCCCCAACATCCCGGCCCGACTGCCGATCTAGACTGTCATCGAATAACCTACAGTGAGGTGGAAAAAGAATTTGGAACACTCATCACCAACTAGTACAATGATTGTCCCAAATTCTTTTTGCACCCCACAGTAATAATCGCGGGGGCCTGAATGGAAATACCGTCATCACCGTCGGATTCCCGGCACGGAGAATTTTCTATTACGTGATTACCTTGACATTCGGCGCACTATGCAAATTATTCCCCCATTCACGATTGAGAAAACTTGGTCTAGACAGAAGACGGTGTAGAACTGCCTGTATCTACTAAAGGCTAACACAACAAGAACTCCAAATTGAAAGAATGTGGGCGATATCCCGCGGATGATACAAAGTAAATCGGAGAAGATCTCGGCGAGACTCCATCGTTGCTTGGAATAGCTTATTGGCTAAACAAATTGTCCAATTGGGATATAAAGAATATTATAACTATACTGGGGCGGTCAGCTGAGTTTATTGGGGAATACAGATGGTATTATATATTGCTGACAGACCTTTTCTTTTTGAGCCTCCAATGTGTTTCGAGTCGGATGTTGATATTGACATGGCTCTGCTTAGTATGCTTCGTTTCTGCTCAACAAGGATATCAGGCATTATTATTAACGCCAGATACCAATTGCTAACTGTACTCATTGAAATTGTAGAGTATCATTAAAGTGCTGGAATAGAAAGTTGAATAGTGAAGCCGCTATACGAGTACTTTAGGCTCTTTATCCGGTCTCCCCACACACCTTTTTCCCCACGTTTGTAAATGTGCTGCTACTCCGTACCTGAATATCGACCAAATCAAGGCGACACACCTAGTCAGCTCCGACTAACACCTTTGCTTACGGAGTATTAACCCAAATTGGCCGAGATTGGAGAAGCAGTAGAGTATGCGAATGGTATGTTGCCCCGAAGCTTGTCTTGTTTATCCTTAATTTGTGAGAAAGATATGTCTAATCCACGTCACCACTGTAAATAATCATAACTAGCCAGCTAAATACCATCATAGCATTGATCAGTACTAAGCATTTATAAGAAATAGTAGAGTTGTTTTTATTGAGCTCTGTACTAATATACTTCCTGTCTACGTGTAATTGTAGTGAGTAAACACTATTTCAAGGATGTAGCAAAACAACCCTGTCATGTGCCCGCTATTAATAGCAATCGTCTTAAACAGCAGTCTTTCTACTCATCCAAAGACCTCTTTTCAAGCAGTATGCAGAGTCATGAATATGCATAGACAACAGCACGCCAATGCACCCTCTGCATCTCTACTTCAGCAAGTTTTCTTCTCCATCCATTCTTATAGAGATATTGCCACTATCCAAGCGTAGAAATAATCGGGCTATTGCCGAGACTCCCCTACGGTAGGCAAGAAAGTATTTGCCCCCTTACTTGCTAGACTATAGCGATATAATCACCATAATATAGCGCGTTACTTACTATGATTATAGCGGCCCCCTATTCAAAATATAGCGTCATCTTATTAGAATAAAGTCTCGTGATGCACATACACCCCCCTCAGTGTTGTCTCTTTTAACACTCCTCCTCTCAGCGAAACCTCATATTTTATAAAGAAACGCTCCAAACTATATCTTATATTAAAAAGAAAAAAAAAACATACAACAGCCGGTGTTCGCCAGTGGTCACCCACCTGACTACTAATCTGCCTCTCATTGGCTTGACTCTGGGAGAGCGGACGGGATCCCGTATTTTCCAATAGATATGGTCGTATGTGCTTAATTAAGCGGCACGGATACTCTATAAAGAAATGCTATTTATAAAACAATATCTTAAAAAGAAAAAAAACATACAACAGCCGGTGTTCGCTGGTGGTCACCCACCCAACTACTAATCTGCCGGTTAGTGGCTTGTCTATGGGGGAGCAGACGGGACCCCGAATTTTCCACTACCTATGGTCGTATGTGCTTGAACAACTGTAACACTGCTTCATATAACAACTAGACGTAGCTGTACCACTTCTTGATTTCCTAATCTAACTAAGCCAACCTAACAAAGGACCAACAGGGGTCAATTGCTTTTTGCCTCTTACTGTACGGAGTACTCCATGGCTTGAGTATCTTCTCTGGGGTACGTGGGACCGGAGAAGAGAAATATCTCCATATGTTGCCCGGATTGATACTTATTAACCCTAAATGTAAATAATCAAATCAATCTTACTCCCCGGATTCTTGGTACAGCTGGAGTAAGTGAGACTGGAGAAGAGCAGTACCCAGTAATACTAGCTTATCCAGTACAGAGTACTCCGTACACTGGAGCTGTGTTGCTCAATACAGAGCTCTTGACCCTGATAGCATTATATTCAATCCAGCTTCCCAGATTCTTGGGACAACCTATCATTACTATTAATCAATGAATATCCCAAAAGGCATACAGAAGTCGCATTGCCTCTCATAACTACAGCGGACTCCCTGGATGGCTAACCTTAGCAAAAAGTCTCCACTCTCTGCCTATTGGCGTTCAATCAAAGCTACAGTCCCTTGATTCTCTAGTTCTATAAGCCAAATAATAGCCAATAGCTAATAACACCATTCCTTCTTATGGTAGTATTCTATCCTACCAAAAAGCAAATATAGGTTTCACTTTTCGAGAACATTCAGTAACACAATTGAGGGTTTGGAGGTCAAATTTCGGCGATCACTCTTTCATTGGATCCATACTTGGAAATAGTGAGGGGGAATGTGGGATCATAATAAGTGATGGGTCTACTAGGCCTAATTGATGGAAGGATTCATGGCTAAGGACTCGAGAATTTATCAACCATCTACCTATTCTTATCTTCTGTCGACAAATGCCTCACTTTACTGCACCATTGCGGAACTGTGTTGTTGTATCTTCTCTATAGAAATTCCAAGTGTAGCAGCTAGCAATATGTCATCCGGCACTTACATACTGTTCGACATCCCCACTAAGGCACCACAAGTTTGCTGGTCAATGAATATCTGGAGGAGTAAGTCAGCCCAGTTAAGTTCGGCTCAAAGCCCATGAAAACTAAAAGCAATATGAAGCGAGATTACTTTTAAACTATAAGGGTCTTGACTACAAGACAGAATGGGTGAGTCAGAGCCATGTGAACTGTGCCATTAACCTAACATCGCCAGGTTGAATATCCCGACATCAAGCCGCGACTCAATCAGCAGTAAGTAAATGCCGAATTATCAGATAAATGAGCATATAATTAATTAAATTTGGCAATATTAGTGTCCCTCCTAATGAAATGGAACCTCATTTTACACTCCCAGCTATACAAATGCCTGACGGCTCCTACGTGATGGACTCGTATAAGATTGCTGCTATCATCGAGGAGAAGCATCCAGAGCCAAGCCTACCTCTAAACACGCCAGTGCAGTTCAAGTTCAGAAATATCCTCATAAACTTCATGGAAGAACTCGCGCCAATATACGTCCCAGGAGTAGCGAAGCGCATCCTTGGCGAGGAGAGCCTCGACTTCTTCCTCACCACGCGTCAGGAGGACGTAGGCATGCCGTTGGACGACTATGGGAAGCAGCATGGTCCTGGGGCGTTTGAAAGGGCCGAGCCGTTTGCGCGTGAGATGACGGCGCTGCTGAACGAGACCTCCTCAGGACCTTACTTTTTGGGTGATACAATCAGCTACACTGATTTCATGTGGGCGGGAATTTTACTCTTCTTCAAGTGTCTTGGCACAGAGGAGTATCAGGAAGTGCTAAAGAGGACCGGGGATGCTGCGGCGCATACTAAATTTTTGGATGCGTTGAGCTTGTGGACAGGGCGAAATGATTAGGGCCAATTGGCACAAGGTTATTTAAAGATTCCAGCTTGATTGACATTGCTCTAGACGGTGAATAAAGAAAAAATATGCTAAAAGATAATCATTGTGAGCTGAAAAGCGGCAAATGCATGTATTCGAATAAACAAAATGAGTGCTGCTATCGGAAGAGTAGCAGACTGCCTCAATAATGCTTACTATGCTAGTTCTTATTATATTTCCATTCTGGCTGTATTAATAATCTACATCATGTCTAAATCCAGCTCATTATAACTATCATAATTTATATTTCCGATAAATAATACTATGCTAGAAGAAATGTCAAATACCCATAGCAGGAACTTCGTACCCTTAGACATGGACCAACGTCCTTAACAGAGCAATGTTATATATAAATGTCTTCCTAAATGAGGCATTTTCTTGCACTCTTTGATCTTGGCATTTCAGCCTGAGCCTCATCATAGATATCATCCAAAACAAAACTCTCTCACAATTTATAACTGATTCATCCCACATAACATATGTGTCATCTACAACTTTTAACCGCAACTCCGACCTTGCATTCAATAATCTTCCAAAAGCTCCATGCCCGAGCGATTAGATGATTGTATTTAACCAATTACCGATCCTCGATTGGGCGGCCAGCTTGTTGAGAATAATGAGCTCTTTTTTATATCATTACCTCCTTCACTTGGTTCGAAAGGCCGGACCATGTAATGTACGAAATAATCCTCTTCTCTTTATGCTTTTGCTCTTACTGCAATCACCGCTAGTATTATTATCTGCTGGTAAGGCGTCTTACACTTCAGTGAGATAGTAAGTCTATAATAGAAATACCGTTATTGAGTTGAATATCGGGCTGAACGTCGGGCTGAATATCAGGCCGATACAGGCTACCATGGCTAAATTCATTCCTGCAATGACGAAGGATTGGCTACTAGCTTAACTTATATTTTACATTTACATAGTATTATAGCAAGGCTTTCATTTCTATATTGATTCGAGAGGCAACAGGTGTGGCTTCATCATGATTGATTCGAAATGGTATGAAAAACAACTTCTGCCATGTTAATTCCAATTCATTGCCATTTCAGAGGCCAAGTCGTTTACAATGAAAGGCCCGAGTGAACATTTTATATACTTAAAGAGAGAATTGAGTCAGAACAGGATTTGTACTTCGTTCTACTTGTTAAACATTACCCTCAAAGAAGACTTTTGGAGAAGAGTCGCATTAGGAATAATGTTCAGAGTAACCTTTGGTTGTAGTGAAAATATATGGGAGATTATATAAGGTTAGACCACAAATACGAATTGGAAATACGAATTCAATATTTCAGTGAGGCTTCTGATGCGATATTGAGCCACAATGGTTCCGCGTGAAATATATTAGTTCAAGGAAGGATACAGCCACTGATAACAAGAATGCTACCTCAGCAACGCTCCACATATAGATCACTTTGTAAACATATTGAACCTCTCAATAATATCAAAGTATTGAATAAATCCATTGAATTCAGCTTTATCTCGAACGTTAGTGTTCTAAGCGCTTAGAGTCATAATAAACATGAACAAATGAGGTTGTGATAGTATAACAGGAAAATATAGGCTAGCTTACGAGCAATCCAATGACTGTCATGGCGAAGCAAAAATAAATAACAAATTAGGGGAGGCACTATGGAAAATGGTACAATATTTTCTCTTTTGTTCGCTACATGAAGGTGCGTTACACATAATTGCCCTGCGAACGACTTGGGAAAGACATAAACATTGAATACAGCAGAGGGGTGGTTTTCGATCCCATACATATTAATCCCAATATCTTACATCATGAGCACGCCGCAAAATCCTCTAAATCAGGCGTATACTGAGAAGCTAATATCGATTCTGACCTTTTTCACGGAAAACGCCATATTATTCCAAAACGTCTTCTTCCTTTGCTCTCTCGCCTGGCTCCTTCTGAATAAATTGGGTAGATACCTAATCTCTAAGACACCGGAATCCGATAACGGCAATAGTGCAAAGACGACAGCTGATTATGGGGTGAAACTGAAAATTCCCTTGGGCCCATTCACCATACTTGTCTGTTTGAAAACAGGCGTCAAAGGAGTGAGAGTGAAATGTGGCCTATCAATATGGCTTTTCTCATCAAAAGTAACGTTCCAGCGCCATGGCCGAGGTATCATACCAAAGATTAAGCTCAAGACATCGTTTGGGCCACTGAAATGTTCGATTTCAAATAAAGGTAATAGGATAAATCTCTCTGAATAAAATACATCTCATCTAACATCAGCTATAGAGAAGAGATACTTGAGCGAAGGATGACGATGACACGGTATATCCTTGACTGGCGGGATATATGACACCAGCATATTGTGATAAGAGCTGCGATGTGGTCGATACAGTAGCCTCCGGGAAGCTTGTCGGTTTTGATACAGGCCGGAGAATGCATGGGATAAAGGCAAGGCTATTTTCATGAGTTTTAACTGCTCATTTGTCTTTCTGGGTTAAATGTACGTATATTGCATAGCCAATTGTCAGCGACGGTCATGATCTTTTATGGCCGAATATACTCATTTATTAGCGCCTAACCCTATTAAAATCCGTAAGATTTTGTTCTACAATGTCTTCAATATAGCATCCAGTACGCCAGTAAAGAACATCAAGCAGCTAAGCTGCCAAATCACAGACCCTTCCTAGGTCTAGGGCTTCGGGGACATAGCCATTAAGCTACAGCAATCCTCCTCGTTAAAAGTAATGTTGAGATCATTCAGAAAAATGTTATCAAGTAATGTAAATTAGTCTATAAAGAAAGAGTCTATACAAGAATATTTTCCCCTCATTGTTTTCGGCGTGCCTTGGCTTTCGAGTATCCCAGCTGTACATGGCAAGGGGTAGTTTGTTAAGGTGATGGGTACAGGTATCATGATACTGAAATGAACCTATCCATAGCTGAGGAATGCGAGCAAGCGAGAGAATAAGGTAAGCCATGCTTTGGAATAATCTTTTTGGGGGTGGGATAGATCATTGCGATTCATAGTCGAGGACCTTCCCATAGCCTCCAAGTAAATATATTCCAAGTATCATGGTAGTAATGCAAGCCGGCGGACCCCCTCAACATCGTGATCGGCTCATTCGCATCTTCCAATCGCCAGAAGAGCGGCTCCCAGGCATACTCAGTATTATTGTGCAAACCGTATTCATATTGCGCATCCTATGCCAATAGCAGGTCATCGTAACACTATATGACAGTTTCCATCGGCATATCCCCCTTTACTTTAGTGTTTAGAAACAGTCTGACAAAATGTTGAAGATGCGGTGCTTGCGTGCCAGATCATGTGTTTTGGAAGGGCTTTGATGCCGGCTTTAAAGCTTGCTCTCGTATACGTCTGGGTCCGTTGTTTGACTTTTCGAGGTTATCGATTTCATCTTCAAACTATGTTAGCCCACTTGGCCTAGCCTGCCTGGCTTTTCACCTTGTATGACTACGCCTGCCCTTCATTTCGTACACACATCATCTCAGCCTAGAGACAGCCCATTGTATGCTCTGCCATGTGAAGTCTGCGATCTTGCGTGTTCTTCTCAACGCCGTACGCACCAAATCAATTCTTCTCCGCCCACCAAAGAAAAAAGGTCGGTTCTTTGCTAACCGGCTTAGTTTGAGAAACAATAAATATTTCCGGCACAGCTCCTAGGCGGCAATAAGAACCGTCAGGCTGAGCACCCCATTGTCAGCATCAAAAGAGCCATAATTTATCAGGCTCTAAAATTCAGCCCAGTATTTTCAACTCTCATAATACAAGACTATACTAGTCAAATACTCAGTCTCGGCGCATTGGCCGTCGTTAGACGCTAGATGAGTGCTTAATTTTAGCCTAGCGAGGTTATTAATAGTCAAGAGTGTATCATGATGGTTGGCTTCTAATAGCTTGCTCTGCTAAGCCTCTTTATACTGACCTTGTTTACCAAGTATACATACAACTTTATCATGCTTCCAAGCGAGCTAGAGTTCTGAATCCCTAGTAGCTTTATTCGTAGAAGACTATGAACCATTTATGCTGGGGGGGGGGCGTCCAGGATACTCCTCCTCAAGGATTGCAGATCATTTCATTCATACTGAACGCAGAATCGCTGCAAGGAAGGGCTGTCGACAACTTCCTAGCTAGCTCCTACTAGTCTTATACTTGTACTTGGATGCCTCGTGGCAACCTAATACCAGGCAAAAGAGCGCCTCAATAAAGAAACCGATACTATTACAAGACTAGAATTCACCATTTGAGCCTCATAGCTCCCAAAGACCGTTGATATCCAATCATACAATACATAGCGGGGCTTTGACCCCCTTATGAATGTGACGAGGCTTTGCAATATATTAGATAGGGTTTAATGACCAATAGTGAACTGCCACGCTCCATAATTATATGCAAGAATAATGAATTAATATAAGTGTAGGATTTGTTTGTAGCCACACTGTTCCCTTTCTTTTATAAATAATTAAAGCGGCATTCGATATATAAAGTCAAATTGTGATATCGATTTTATAAAGCGTATATAGGTGATATCATGTAGTTACATACAAGTAAATATAATATATAGATATCAATATACAATAATCTATCTTATTTTTATAAAAGCTATTTCTAATTTAAAGTAAAATATAGAAGAAAAGTAATTTTTTAAATCAACAGCTTTGTTATTTACTTATTGTATTGCTCTATAATAGCTTATTATATTTGCTTTTTACTAACGCTATATGCTGTTGATACTTAATATACTAATCCTATGGATCTATACGAGAATTTAAGGCAGCAGCACCCTTAGGCCACCGATATGCGTAGATATTCGTTACACAAGTCCTGTGTTTGTACCGATACATGAGACACTTCTTATACGACCTACTGCTGCGGTTTCTTTTTTTATCTTCCTTTCTCTCTTCTTTTCTATACATATCCTGGCTGTCAGCTGCTTTTATCTTCTCTCTGATCACTGGTTTATTGTGCTGCAATGACAGACACATATTCTATAATCACTGCTTCTTGTGACTGAATAATCTTACTTCAAGCATGGGAATCTAGTTGTTGAGTCTTGGTCTTTGGTTGAACACATCCTCTTCTAGAAATCCGGCCCTATCCCGTGTCTGCCATGGACAAGTATGATGGAAGTCTCGTCTACCTCACGGCTGCCAAGCTTCCTAATCCTGTTCCTAATCGCGTCCCATGGCTAGCTGGTGTATCAAATGGGCTTCCGACGACGGATTATTTATTAAGTTGCACTCTACTATATCCTGGAAGCAGAACACCCCAAAACATGCCATTTGGATTCAGCTTATACGGCAATGGTTGCAAGACGGGGAGCAATGAGATAAACTGCACCATGGCCTGTGGTGACGCCATGTACCTTTTCCAAGATTGGCAGACACAGTGGAATTGTTTGACTTTAGCAAATATGGCGGCACCCAAGTCTTCAGACTTTTTCTTTGGTTATGAGATGAAATACCCGAATGTTACTGATGATACGATGAGTGCCCTCAATCATCTTAGCGTCACCAATTTGACAGAATTCGACGCTACCGGTGTTCTTGATAAGTTCTATGAGTGTGCTGTCGAAGGTTGCTCTCCTACTGAACAATCTGATGGCTGCTTTTTTGATCGTCCAAACTCGGACCCTAAGTTTTCACCCAATATTACAGAATGGGCCGAAGATTTCAAGTCAATTTGCGCCAATAGTCAGAGTAATATTAACTGGGATCTTAATCCAGACCTTGCAGGACCTGGAGTGAGTCATGGCTTATTGTTTCCATACGTTTTCTACTGGTTGTTATTAACTCGGAACGTCCATGAAGGTTATATCCGCGTACATGATGTCAACGATCATTGTCCTTTACATTTGGATATGTATTCGTTTTCTGCATGTTTCAGACACTATTGATTGGCTTACAAAATTAACTCGAAGCTACATTGAACCTTTCCCAACCTTATACCGCTACCCTTTGTTAGCTCGCATCGGACACTCCACCATCACACTCATGGTCGAAATGCAAGAGGCTCATTGCTTTTTCATTATTGCTGTTCAAATTGCCTTTCTTTATGCTAATTCGCAAACGCTTGATTTCTTCGGAACCGATTCATGGACGAGTTTACTAAACACTCGTTACTTTACAACGCAGCTTGCTGTTATATCTGAGTACCCAATACTGTTAAGCCAAATTATTTTATATAAAGTAGAGCTAAGCTCTGTTTATTCTCTGTTACTATGCACTATAGCATTCATCATGGCGCAAGTGGTGACCTCTGGTGCGTCGTTAACAGATGATTACGACCGGATCTACAGCATGTTTTTGTCTCCAGTTAGCCTCGGAAAGTGTGGTAGAATCCATTCTATTCGAGATCTTTGTTTATTGGATCCGAAAACAGCAATTGTACAACAGCCCCGGTACCTTGCGGCACTTTCTTTTATGGCTTTAATCTTCCTCTGGTACAACACATTGTGGAGAGAGTTCCAAGGAGCCCAGAGGCTTAAGAATTATGCCAAGGGTCTCTCTAAAACGGCAAATATGAGGCTTACCTATACAATCAAACTAGTTCGTTTATCCACAACGTTGTTTGTTCTTGTTCTAGAAGTGGCTTTTCCTTTGTCAATGTTAATAAACATGTTGCCACTATATGAGGGACTCTTCGGCTATGGCAAATCTGATTCCTCTACTGTGGCGTGGAGTGTCGGCCAGGTTATTTCGGTGCTGGCTTGGGCACCCGTTATTGCCAAGTATCTCTACTTGCTGATTTGTGAGTCATTTTCCACTTTCCTGCGCTTATATTGCGCAAACATCAGACATCACAGCAATCTCCAACCCAGTACTAACCTATTCTCATGTGTTTGTCAGTTGGTGTTGAGAAAAGCTTTACGATTAGGTTTTCTAGATCCTTCGTTGTTATCAGAAAACCTATTCTGACAGGTAGAGAGAGAAATCAAAGGGACGACGAGGGTAACTCTGCGAGTGCTTCACTCCCTTGAAGAATATCGACTGCTCGGTCGAAGATGAATATGGCATAAAATACTTCCTTCAAGAGCCCATGGTTCTAGAGTTTAATGTTATTAATATTTAGTAAGAGGATTATTTATATAGAGCCGCTCAAAGAATAATGATTGATCACGAGTACACATATTTATGGATCCTCAATATTGGAACATTACATCTGAGAACAGTGTAAAGGCACCTTTTGTTATTGCAAATGCAGAGAGCAAAAGAAGAGTGAACTGTGATACTGAGTACGTTAAACTAATAGCATCTTATAGAAGCCCAAGTTCAAGCAGTAGGGAAGTGGATTTCTTCAAATAAGTCTAGAGGAAGAATCTTCCTACAATCAGATTCCCCAATGGCCTTATAGCTTGCAAACAATTATACTCCCAATGGAACGCAGCAATGACGCATCAAGGGCATCCGCCGCGCAATGCATTGATTGCATCGAGCTGAGATGGCAATTCTTATTTGTCATTGCTAAACAGATAAACGAATGAATGAATAGCCGAAACTAATGATCGAATGCGCGTCTAATATCGTCGGGAAATACGCCATTGACATGTACCTCAGCACTTTGGTACTGAAGCAAGTGCCATATTATTCCATTGTTAGATGTTTGTGCACAGCAACACATCATTGAGGCGCCTATGGTTGTATTTGTCACTCTAACGGTGGTTTTGACATACTAGTGTCGTCTGTATGCTATAGATAAACGATGTGTTATATTCTATATAAGAAGCATAGGTAGCACCTTAAGCTACTTGCTAAGACATGCATGGATCTGCGTTGCATACATGAGATACTGCTCATGCAGACAACTCCTACGATTAGACAATGGCATGCATATATGGTTAATGCAGCTATCACAATTGGCAACAAATCTTCTTCAAGAAGTCGCCTCCCCCTTCAGTGATAGAAAAAATAGACAGCACATTTGCAAGGAGCAATCCTCGCCCGACGCAACGACCGCATGGTTTGCAGCATAAAAATCATCAAAGAAACAGAGCGAATGTAGATTAAGCAAGTTGGTTTAGATGTCTATGACAGCTATTGATAAGCTTGACAGTCATGGAGTTTAGAATACGGGACTTGTGTGCGGGCACAGTATACCTGCTGGCAACCCGAAATAGCGGCAGTTGCTGCCGGTTTCAGCTTGAGATACGCGTCCTTGGTGGCAGTCTCATCTAATTTAAACGTGACCTTTAACAATTTTAATATAGATCCAGTCGTAGGATCGTAAGATGGATGATAACGAAAGAGTGAAATGATTAACGATTGGTAACAGAGATCAAGATGACATTATCAACTCCACCTAATGAATACAAAACCAATGGTAGTAAATGGAATCAGGCATGGGCCGCGTTGCACATTGATAATGGAATCAACTTACGAGATATTATTCATGATATATCAGGGATGTAGATTACTGCACTGGGGGAGAAAGCAGACGCTGTCTCTTCACGTGCTTACCTAAGTCTTGCGTCTCATCTTCATCAAGCTCATCTTCTTCAAGCTCATCTTCTTCTCCTCTCCTCTCCTCTACTTGTACATGTGTTTCCTCTAATCTCGGTCTAACAGAATCCCAGATTTCATGACACAACAGGGTCTCGGTACTCGGCCTATTTTCCGGGTCCCATGCTGTCATTTGTTCTAGAAGCTCGCAAAGGCGCCTGTTCTCCCCGCGCCCGAGAGAACGAATTTTGCGTTGGAATCGCTCATGTATCCGCTTATCGACCTTGCAACCTTCTAGCTGGCGTACGAAAAGGCAAGAGAACCATGATGTTCCAAGAGCCCAAATATCCGATTTCTCTGTGTATCGAGCTTCTGGTGGAGCTTCCCAGATTTCAGGTGCAATGAAAAGAAGTTGTTCAGGAGTCTCAAACCGTCGATGTCTAATGACGGGAGAGATGACAGCCTTTGTCTTCGGATTTGGAGCAATACTATGTGTGCTTGGTGATTCTGGTAGTATTAATAAAACATCGGGATGGATATTTCCGTGGATAATTTGCTTCATGTGAAAGCTGTTAAGTCCCACAAGAGTGTGATAGAGGTAGGGAAGAACATCAGCAGTATCAAGGTCTTGGAAGAATGACTTGAGATTGAGTATAGCTAGCGGCATAGAGTAGGAAATAACTCTTGGATATCGTTCAAAAGTTGGACGCTTCTTGCCATCGACATAACGGTGATAGATGCCTAATACACCTTCACCATTGCAGTTTGAGGCAAACAAATCTGCAATTCGAAATTGACTTTGCATCTCCTGAGCCATCTGTTCTGTATATAATACTGATTTAATAGCAACAGGGCATCCTGTGAGGAGATCAACACCAATCTCGACAGAGTGTGATCTCCTCCCATAAATTGCGAGAGTAGCGCACATTGATCTTAATCTTGACCACAAAGGAATAGGGTCAATATATTGGGCAGCAAGTGTTGGATTCCGTCTGCAAAGGAGGCTGTTATAATGTACTTCGAATTTCTTGCGGTCACCAGGGCGTAAAATAAAGTCAAAGGAGAAGATGTAGCTGTCGATTTTCAAACAATTTTGTTGTTTGTGCAAAATACAGGTATCATAACCCTTGGAGCTTTTTCGAATAACGACATCTTCATGATTAGGGCCACCCGCCAGATAGGTAATTGGCTGTTCAGTCAAGTTCTTTAACATGAACACGCCAGATGACGGGTGTATGTAGATGAGGGCGTGGACGTCTGCAATTCTCTTTCGGATGAGATCAGAGCTAGGTGAATTTTTGGGAGGGCATAACAGGAGCTCAACAGCAGTAGAGGGATGCGCTTGTGGCGATGGTAAAAAGCCAGCTCCAATCCGCCATTCACCTTGGCGTAATTTGTTGATATCGTGAGGATTGAGCGAAAGGAAGTAGGAATGCTGGCCCTTTTTGAACTGCAAAGAGGGCGGCCTTGGTGAGGCAGCGTAGATGAGGTCAAGAAGATGTATGGCGGCAGTGTTGAGAGGAGAGAACTTTGCAAAATAGCAAGTATCAGTCGATGAGTCCCTTGCTAGAGGCGCAGTAGAAAGGGCTTTTGGAGAAGCCGGCGCATCTTTCGCAGCGTCAGCGCGAGAAGGCCGTACACGCTTTTTTGTAATAGGAGAGGACACCCGCGCCCGCGCCCGCGCGTGTCTTGCGCTTTGCTTGCGGTGTAAAGCCTCTATATCAGACATCTCTTCTTTAGAAAATCCAAATATCTTTCCAAAAAATGATGCACGACTCAAGAATGGCTCAGCGGTGGTTTGATAATTTGATTTCACGGAGATGTAAGCGGTGTCGCTCATTTGCGCTTTGTCTCATCCTAGTCATGTGACATATGTACCTGCATGGATTTCGTGACCGCAACTTGAGACTTTGTAATTTCTCCGCTTATAGGGACGGTAATATTAATCCTCGACATTACTCTACATCAACCTATTCTATTCAATCATCGAGCCTGACATCTGATTGGGATATCGCCTAACGCATTTGCAACCATTCGCCATGTCTAAGCGATCGGCTTCCGATGCTCTCTTGGAGCCATATTCCTCGTCATCTAAGAAGCCCAGATTAACCACAAACGATCGTCAGAATCCCCAGCAACTAATTCCCTTTTCACGATCGAAGAAGCCTGTTAGAAGAAGGACGCATGGCAAGAGAATAGCGCAAGGCGATCGGCAAGAGCCATATCCTCCCGCGATAAACCCTACGAGCAAACGACCAGCCTCGGACGCATTCCCGGAGTCATATTCCTCACCATCCAAGAAGCCCAAATTGACTGCAAGTGGTCGTCGAAATTCCCAACGATCGAGACCCGTGCGTGACTACGATTTTAATCTATCATCGTCAGAAGACGAGTTCTCCGATACATTACATTCTCTTCACCAAGAAAACACCGATATTCGCGACTCACGCAGCTCAAGTCCATTACCAAACAACACTTCCAAAGCTCGCTCCATCAACATCACATATCCATTTGAAGAAGACACAGACGATGACGACGATTTCGGTATACAACACCGCCGGAACTATCCTGTTGGGTCAACAGAGTGGAAATGGGCGGAAGAGATGCGCGAGGCAGTGGAACGATCAGAAGCTGAACGCCTTGAAGCTTGCAAAGAACACATTAAAAGGCGCAGCACTCGTCTCCCAAGCCCAGCCGTATCGCTCAATTCTATCAACTCGGCAGCAGATGATTTCGGCTTCGTTCCTGAACATTTCGGTATTGATCGCGACAACCTAGACAATCCCGAGTTAGAGATGGTATTTGGGCCTACTTATGTGGAAAAACTTCGTCAACGATCAAATCGCTACACAATACCCTCTCCCCAGCCTGAGATACCGAGATCCCCACATACTACATCACCACTCGTCCACACCGAACCTCTACAAGCAGAAGGCTCCGAACCATACACATCACATCGGCAACACGTTATTCAAAGATCTACGAGGAGGAATCGACCATCCGAGTTCTGGGAGCTAGACCAATCTGGCAAGGCACGCTTGATCAAGTAGGACCGCGATCATCTTCCGTGCATAGCTTAGGCGCGGAACCTCAAGAACCCACAGCATTTGAAATCCTCAGGCATGGTCGTTATCCCGGCAGGGCTGGGTGCAGCGGCGTAGCTAAAGGAGATCGAAGTTTTGGGAGGGTTTTTTTTTTTTTTTTTTTGGGGGTTTTTTTTTTTTTTTTTTTTTCCATATCAAGATGCTTGGGCTTCCAAGAGCATGGTCGTTATCCTGGCAGGGCTGGGTGCAGCGGCGTAGCTCAGAGGAACAGAGTCTTGAAGTTTACAGTACATGGGATCCCAAAGGCATGGTCGTTATCCTGGCAGGGCTGGGTGCAGCGGCGTAGCTCAAGGGAACGGAGTCTTGGAGTTTTCAGATACCCAATACGGTGACAGCAAAAGCGCGGCGTTTGGCAAATGGCGTATTTGGAAAAGTCTTTTAAGAGCGGAGCATTGTTTGTCTCATTTTGGTCTATTTTCTACTCTTACACATTTACTAGGAGTTCAACCCTTATGTGCGAGTTGCTCTTGGAATTTAAATTATAACTTCCTTTTACATATACATGGTCTTTTAGTCTGGCTTCTTTGCTGCTTCACTATTATGAGTAAAGTAGAGTCCTCATCTCTTATCTAGACTAACAAGTATTCAACGAGCTGTATCCGAATAGATAATCATACCTTAAGGATGCTGTGATCGGTTTCCTTCCACTAAGGTAAATAAGCAGCTTGTAAGATTATCTTCAACTTTCAATTATAGCATGTATAAATCATAATGAAGCCAAATTATTAATGCTTTCATACATTGACCCATCGGCTCCCTTCAGACTTGTCACTGACTGCAATCTTCACTGACTGCAATCTTCACTGACTGCAATCTCTTTCGTAATTCATCTATAGCTTTCCATATTACGGTGTAGTCCTAGCATGGATTGGACTAAGACTGCATATAGGAATCCGCGTAACGATGATGACAGAAATGTCTTATTCAAATGTATTTATTAGGTATAAAATTCACTCAAGGTCTGAGAACCAATGTAGATCTCCGCTCTAGAATCCTGCCTTCTACTAGAAGTGCGAGGCCCATTTGAACACGCATTATCCCGAGAGCCTTATCATAACAGACACTGGCTACTGACGTGAACTACTTTTTTTGTACTAGTCAAAGAGGATGCATTCTGGCTAGAGTTCATTTAGCTAGAGCCGGAGTTTTTCTCCAGGAGTCGCCAGACAATCGGGGTTCATTCACCAACTATAGGATTATTGCGCACACGAGGATCGATCACTTCAAGTGAGAGGCGATTCCAATCACATATCACGGCTTCTATTATCTCCCAGTCCTGGAGAACACAAAAGCGAACCAGGTAGCAAGAAATAGCGTCACATACACCCTATTACATGAGAAAGGCATTCTCTATCAAGATACTTGCCCTGACACCCCAACTGAATTTGCAAGGGTTGGGGCCACTGACATTAATATAGCAGAAACGGAGTATTTCAGGCTCTATGCCATCGGTATTCTAGGGAGTTTCAGATGGCTGGAACAGCGGAAATCTCAAAGTAATGAGGGCCACGACTGGACGGCACAATTATATGACTACATATGTATAATCTACGATTTTGTATTTTATTCTTAGACATACTAAATAATAACAGAGAGTCTATCACAGAGATGTCTCGTCTTGATCCCTCAACGCGAGCAAGTTTTAGATATATATTGTCAACTATAATAATACTAGTTTTAAAATCCTAGGATGCAAGATCTAATTCAAGTAGAACTTGAGCGCCGGTTGAGCTCGATGTGGCTGTTTAAAAAATACAGTGTTGTCATAAAACTCAACCCTTGCCATTCGGAGATTCTTCGCAGACTGATTACTGAATAATATTCATATAATGCACCACTTCATCCAGGGGCAGGTCGCTTCATAGAGACACTTCTCGAAAGCAATGTGTCATCAGTAGTGTGATCATTAATATAAAAATGGCCGTTTTTGCAGTCCATATTATCCAGTGTGCGGTAGCAATGTAAAAGTCAGTTGAAATAGATAATATTGTTAATATGAACTCTTTGGACAATTCCTGGAATTGGCTACTTCCGTTTACAAATGGATATACATGCAACCTGAGCTTCAACATTCAAGCTTGGAAATTAACTATTCACGTATGCTTCACAAGAAGTAGTAGTATATCATAATAAATTTACGTTTTTATTCAATGCCTTCTAGCTATAAAACCGTGCCTAGTGCTAGTATTTGACCATGTTTAACGTAATCTGTAGAGGTTCGTTATATACAAACTGCTTAGATTTCTTATTGTTTTGAAATAATGACTCTGGATTGGGAGAACAAGGCGGCCGCAAAACGTCAAGCAATTCTTGGATCAATCTTCCTCAAAAAATGGCGTCTTGATAAGAATCCCTCTGCTAAGGAGCAGAAAGATGTGACAGATGGCTATATACATCAGTTTCTCAGCGACAGAGAGATTGAGATTACTGAAACCGATATTGGAGGACTTACAAAACACATCACCTCAGAGAGTTGGTCTTGTCATCTGTCGAAGTTATCGAAGCATTTTGCCATCGAGCATCTATTGCTCATCAACTAGTAGGAATTAATTCCAGCGAACCATAACAAAGCTTGTACTAAACAAAAGACCGTTAGGTGAATTGTTTACACGAATTCTTCTTTGACGCAGCCATTGAATCAGCCAAAACCCTCGACGCATACTTTGCCAAGTACAAGACGCCAATTAGTTTACTTCCTGGAATGCCGATTTCTCTAAAGGATCAATTCCATATCAAAGGTATCGAGACAACAATGGGATACGTTGGTTAGATATAGGCACTTTTGAAGGTGAAAAGGATGATCCGAGAAAAGGAACGTTTGAGAGTGAGATGGTCAGAAAGCTTCGCAACAACCTTGGAGCCGTCTTCTATTGCAAGACAAGCTGTACGCAAACATTGATGTCCGGGGAAATGTTTAACAACATCATCGGGTATACTTGGAATCCAAAAAAAAATTCGATTCCTTTGCTCCGGGGGAAATTCCGGTGGCGAAGGTGCTCTGATCAGTTTAAAAGGTTCGCCTGGTGGATTTGGAACAGACATCGCCAGCTCCATCAGAATGCCAGCCGCATTTAGTGGGACATATGGCATTAGACCATCATAGGCCCGACTTCCGTATGGAGGAATGGAATGGCAACATCTATAGACGGTCAAAACAGCATTCTATCCTCAGTTGCGCCAATGGCTACAACCGCAGCGGGAACTAAGCTGCTTATTCAAGCCATTTTATCCCAACAGCCAAGGAGCAGTTTAATGCCTTTCAGATTGCGGTGAATAACATTGAGAAACGCCGTTTACAGAAAGAATACATGGACTACTGGAATTCCACTATCAATCTTACCAGCACGGGCCGACCAGTCGATGGCTTCATCTGTCTAGTTGCACCTTACGCCGCTGCTCGACCTCAAAATACAAATACTACGGCTATAGCGCCTTTGTCAAGTGTATTGGACTACATGAGTGTCAACGTACCAGTTACTCTGGCAGATAAGAATGTCGACAAGTATGATATGGACTATCTTCCTTTGAACGATCAAAGACAAAGTTACCTTTGAAGATTATGATGCTGAATTATATGATGGGGCGCATGTTGGTTTACAGATTGTGGGGAGAAGCTATACGGAGGAGAAGATGCTGGTTATTGCTGACTATGTGAGCCGACTATTATCTCAGGGCAATGCATAGAAGACAATACATTTGAAGTTATTTTGACACTTTACTATTGGTTTTCTAAAGTTGTCACTTTATGAGGATACAACTGCGTGCTCCGTAGATGACTGCTAACAGGCTTTCAACACGGCCCGGGCTTAACGCGGGATTCACACTATCCTGAACTGCAAACAAGATCATCAGTAACTTGAGAAAGACGTAAGAAAACCGTCAATAGAAAACACAACACACACACACACACACACACTAACTACTGCAACATGAGAAAAGAAAAGAAAAATAGCCAGGCCATCCAAGCCCTTGCGTATATGATTTACAGAACATCTCCTCCCCATTTTCCTCACATGCAGCAGTCAGCCCCATATGATAGTAACGTGAGCGACGATTGGAAAAAGGCAAAATCCACACAAAACTGCAGATTACATTACATACTCAAATTGCAGATCTTACCTACTACTACGTATATACTTGGTAGGCCTATCTTGCAAACGTATGCCGAAGCGGGGAGAGTAAGGAGCGGCAAGTCACGTATGTATGCATCTCACCCCAATGACCCAGCATGGGAGCCAACAAACAGCGAATCATCCCCAAGTATCAGATCCGATAGATTCGATGCCTACAAAAAGAAAAAAGAAAAAAACCGGGCTGGATCATTTGCTCATGATCGGCACAAGAGATCTCCAGACAAGACATAACAACCCTGACTCTTCCTTCTTCACATGATGGATGAAAGTCGCAGCGCGGGGAAAACGAGGGGAGCCAAGACAGATCAGCCGTGTAATTCCTTGATTTCTCTGACTTGAGAGAGAATAATATTTTCCACAAAATAGCCAAGATTCCAAGAACTTTTGGTCAAATACGACGTTTATGTCACGGTACTCCGAAATCCGTAGAAAATTGAAGCAAGTTTAATACAATAACAATAATTAATAGACCCCAGCTGAAATCCATGGCTAGCTGAGACCGGGTGAGAACGGACTTGTCCCTATTTTGTTTGTGTCTGCTTTTGGGGGGGTGGCTAGTTGTCAGCAATCCAATCTAGATGAGCTCCGCCGTCCATAGGCGCCGAGAAGATAAGCATAAAAAAAGGGGCCCAGAATCCAACGTCCTTGGCTCCGTAAGAAAGGAATATCTTACCCCCCCCCCCAATGTCCCCCCCCCCCCAATGTCTGTCTCCTAAAAACGCCAAATGGTGATATTTACGGAATATTTCGGCATTGCATAATTGTATACTCGTACACCAGTAGAGTAGCGAATAGAAAGCTGTACATTGACTACCTAGTAGCTGTATATTGAATATCTGCTATGTGTACCTCGCGAGTATATATATATAGATATATATATATATATATATATATATATATATATGTATGTATGTATGTATGTATGTATGTATGTATGTATATTTGTATAAATAAATAACACGGGATAATCTGCATGCATATAGCCCCCAATAGGGAAAGAAAAACGCCTCCCAGTCCAGAACCCAGCCCAGCCTTGAAAAAAACTTCGTAAAATTAGAAAGAAAGTTCGGTTTGTTTCTTTTTCCCGTTTTCTTTTCTGCAAACGAAGACCTATGCCAAGGCTTGGCTTTTACGGGATTCTGTTTCAATCTATTCTAGTGTTGCCAAGAAATCAAATTTTACTAAGTACTCCGTAATTACTTGCAGTTGATGCATCATGCATCTGAGTCGTTACGAGGCAAAGTGAGACATGGAGGGTAGAGTAGTAAAATGCATGATTCCGACAAATCGGATCAAGAATGTCTCACTTCGTTTACCTACCAAAAAATAGCTGGGACTTTAAAAATGCATCCATCTCGAAGAGATTCAATTCCCCTTCCTTTATTGCAACTAAGAGGAAAAAAAAAAAAAAAAAAAAAAAAAATAAAAAAAAAAAAAAAAAAAAAAAAAAAAAAAAAAAAAACGAACGGTGGAGATGGATGATGATGATGAACTGATATGCATCTTATTGCCCGAGTTTTATTCATAGCCAAGAGCCTATTAATGTGCTAGGGGGGCCACAAAAGAGCATCTGAATCCATCCATGCTGTATTACAGTAATCCGTAGTGCTACTCCGGCAAGCCTAGCTGCCTAGCAGACAACACCCACAGCGCTTCCAGCAGTCCGCAGTGCACTGGAGCCCCTCCCCCCTCCCCCCCTCCTCCAACGCCTAAGGAGCACAAGCCCAATGAATTCCCCAACTGTTACTTGTTAGCTCACTCCACTTGTAGCGCGCGTTAGGGCGCCAGTGTCATCGCTGAACTGGAACTTGCAGCAGTAGCTCCTTGGCAGCTGGGGCTTTTCACTCTCTTTAGATGATGCATTGACTTTTACTTCTTCTTTTCTTCTTTTCTCTTCTGGTAGGCCTACAGTACGAGTACGTACTACCACCTAGGTACATACCTCAAATTAAGTACCTTGGGTAGATACTATGTAGGTACTCCGTAGGTATACTCCGTACTTCCACTACAGCACTCTGTACTCCGTACATGTATCATATAATACCGACTTGTACTCGTTCTATACAACTTCATCCTCACAACTGTAACCCCATACCGGACATACTTACCTTTATAATATCCAATCAAACGCAATTAAATAACCTCCTCCGGACCTCCTCTCCTCTCCATTCTTTTCAATCCTCCTCCTCCCGCTTCCGGCCCACCAATATCTTCCGGACCCATCCGTCTCTCTTCTTGGCCGCCCACGGAACCGACGCCTCCGATAAGTGACGACACAGCCCTCGCTTCAGCACTTCTTTTCTTAAACATACCGGGGGCTTTGTTTTCTCCACTAAGCTCGTTCTTCTAAATTTTTTTTATTTTTTTTTCTTATCCTCTTTTTTTTATTTGTTTCCCCGTTTGCTCCCCTTGGCATCGGGTTTCGGAGTCTCTTCTCTAGCGTGGCAATCTTTCCTGTTGTCAAATCCTTATCAACAAACAAAAACCATTTCTATGTATACTCAACTGCCATCCATTACATACACGTGCTAACCCACTTCTTTCTCGCAACCCCGTCCATTCGCCAATTCCCTATTGCGCTCTCTGTAGTTGCCTTTCTTTCTTTCTTTTTTTCTTCTTTTATTCTCTTACCAGAACTTTCTTTTTCTTTTCTTCTTTTCTTTTTTTTTTTTTTTCTTTCTTTTTCTTTTCTTCTTTTTTTTTTTTTTTTTTTTCCTTTTTTTTCTTCTTACTTCGTTTTTAATTCACCCTTCCTGGATGTCTCCCCATCACGACATTCCTAGCTCAGCTACCATCGACTGGGGAGTAAAACCAAGATTGCAGTGCCAGCCCGTAGGCCGCTGCTTCTCCCACTGGCATCAACCGGCGCCTTGAGCCGGCAACTGCCAGACCCTGTGGTTTTCTAGTACACGAGGTCAGATCTTGAAACGAAGCTAAGGAAAAAGCAAATAAACCCCAAAAATAATAAGCGAGTACAACTTTAAATAGTTGTTGGGAACACGGGAGGGACAGAACGAAGAGCTGAGAAGGGAAAAGAAAGAAAGAAGAAGAAGAAAAAAAAAAAAAAAAAAAAAAAAAAAAAAAAAAAGAGAGAGAGAGAGAGAGAGAGAGGAGATAAAGAGGTGGAATATAAAACAGAGGGAAATAGGGGAGAAAAGAGAAGAGACAATCAGTCTCGGTACCAAAACAAAAAAAAAAAAAAAAAAAAAAAAAAAAAAAAAGAAAAGAAACACACACACCCATACACACACACAGAAGAAAAAAAGGGAGGCATCAAAGGACTTCGACTCACCGTTAAACCGACGAATCCGCCCATCATGGCGTGGGATAATCTCGACATCACCAAGCCGCACTTGGTCTACATTATCCTCGGCGGCTTCACCTCCCTCTTCATGTTGTGCTCGTCCATCATCAAGGAGCGCATGTATATTGGCGAAGCTACCGTTGCCACTCTCTGTGGCGTCATCTTCGGACCTCATGCCGCCAACTTGATCGATCCCCAGTCTTGGGGCAGCGTCGACATGGTCACTCTCGAATTCTCGCGCATTGTTCTCGTTGTCCAATGCTTCGCCGTCGGTGTCGAACTTCCCAAGTTCTATATGGAAAAGCATTGGCGCTCCGTCGTCTTCCTGCTAGTGCCCGTCATGGCCGCTGGCTGGTTGCTCGTCAGCCTCTTCGTTTGGTGGATGATACCTGCTCTCAGTTGGCTCGAGTCGCTCGTCGTCGCAGCATGTGTTACTGCTACCGATCCCGTTCTCGCTTCGTCTGTGGTCGGCAAAGGCAAGTTCGCTAAGCGCGTTCCCAAGCATTTGCGCGATCTGCTGTCTGCTGAGTCTGGCTGCAACGACGGCATGGCCTTCCCCTTCATCTATCTCTCACTCTACTTGATTCGGTACAACCTCGACGCTCGTCAAGTCACCTTTCACTTCATCGTCTACGTTGTCCTGTACGAGTGTATCTTTGGCGCATTCTATGGTTTTATGATTGGTTACATTGCTCGTCGTGGCATCCGCTACGCCGAAGAACACGACATGATTGATCGCGAGAGTTTCCTCGTCTTTTACTTTGTCATCGCCCTCTTCTGCGCCGGTTCGGGTAGTATCCTCGGCGTTGATGATCTCCTTGTGGGCTTTGCTGCCGGAGTCGGCTTTTCTAACGACGGCTGGTTCGGCGAAAAGACAGAGGAGGCGCATGTTTCCAACGTTATTGATTTGCTCCTCAACTTGGCTTATTTTGTCTATTTTGGCACCATCATCCCCTGGGAGCAGTACAACAACGGCTTCTTAGGTATGGAGGTCTGGCGCCTTGTCGTCATCGCCATCTTCGTCATCCTTTTCCGTCGCATACCTATCATGATGCTACTGAAACCGCTGATACCAGACATAAAAAATTGGCGAGAGGCCCTCTTCGCCGGTCATTTTGGCCCAATTGGCGTCGGAGCCATATTTGTCGCCATTCTTGCACGGTCGGAGCTGGAGCATGATGAGCCTGTGCCGTTATCGGCGCTACCGCCGTCAAATTCACCTCACTACAATCTGCTATACTTGGTATGGCCCATTGTGACGTTTCTCGTCATTTCGTCCATTCTAGTCCATGGCTCCTCCGTTGCCGTATTTACGCTCGGCAAGCGCATAAACACCCTGACTCTAACCATGTCCTACACCGCCGCCCCCGAAGATGGACCTTCATGGATGAACAGACTGCCCAGGATCTCATCCCAGTCTAGATCCCAGGCTCGGACCATGTCGGAAACATCTTTTGACGACTACAAGATGCCTGAATTCCCCCCCGGCACTATCCCCCCACCTACGCAATTCCTCCGTCGACAGAGGGAAGAGGAAGCCAATGGCCGCTCATCGTCAGTGGCGGCCAAAAAGAGAAAGCACAGGTCGAAGTGGGACGATGGTATCGGACCTGGAGGCCCCATCAGTCAGTCAGCCATCTTCCCTAGCCGGTCAGCTCCGGCATCGCCCCCGTCCGAAAAGGAGACTCCGTCTCCGCCTCCCCAAGAGGCTAGGGATTCCAATACCTCCGGGGACAGCCCTACCGAAATTGATCTTGAAAAGCTAGATCATGACGAGGAAATTCGCGGTCGTCGCAGGCAGGACGAAGAGTCTCCCTCGGGACGGCACGTCAATGTCTATGAAGAAGGACATGAGTTGGTCTTTGAAGATGATCAAGGCGAAGTTGTGGACATGCAACACGAGCCCGAGGAGGGAGGGGAATCCTCGAGACCCACGGCTGGTCGACAGAGAACCAAGTCTGAGGCAGAGCGATTCCATTGGACCATGAGTGATATTCGACGCAAAGTGACGGACATGTACAGCTCCGAGGTCGAGAAGCGAAAGGAAAAGGACAAATCAGCCCGGCGACATGAGCCAGCCCGAGCCTATCAGTTCGGCAACACGGTACGTTTTCCAAAAATGAACAGAAGAAAGAAGAAGAAGAAGAAGAAGAAGAAGAAGAGAAAAAACAAAAGAAAAAAAGGACATTAATTCATTAACTAACCAAATGTTTATAGATCATCGTCGAGGACGTGGATGGAGAAGTCGTCAAGACATATGAACTTCCCGCACAGAAACCCACCGGTCAAGAAAGTGCCCGGATCAACAATAGCCTCAAGTACTTAGGTCTTGGTGCCCTTGCCCGCCAACATGAAAAGTCGGCCGAATCTGCTGCCGAGGAAGGCAAGGCTGGCGAATCGTCTGCTGCCAGCGCGGCGGCTTCGTCGTCGGCTAGGCCCGTATTCAAGCCTGGTTGGACCACCGGCTTCGGCGTGCTTGGCGGTGGTGAGGGCCGCAGGAAAAGCTTAGCGCAGCAAGACGACTCCGACGACGATAAAAAGATTCGCTTCACGATTGAAGGTATAAGACGACGTATGACGAAGGAAGATTTTATTCGGGAAGTGCAAAAGCTAGATGTTGGCACACGTAAGGAGGTTGTAGATCAGTCTACTGCTTCTGATGCGCTTAAAGACTTTGCGCGACAAGAGCTGCCACACAGGAGAGAAAGCCGGCCCATGGTCATCCCTGAGATTGTCGAACCCGACTCCAGCGCAGATCTCAGCTCCGCTACCACTTCTGCGTCCACTTCAGTCTCTCCTGATACTCGAGTCAGTGTCCGGAACTCAGAATCTGTCTCCCCTAGGCGACAAGTCGACCCTCCTCGAGGCCGACGCCGTAGTAACACGGCTGGTTCCTCCTCCTCTCATCCTTCTGATCTACAAGATGAAACAGCCGTTGAGCGAAAGCGCCGTCTCGCCGCCCTAGCAGGCCAGCAAAGCGAGACGGAAGGCAGCGGTAGCGGAAAAGATGGGATACCCAGGCGAGATAACAACAACAGCGGCGGCGGCAGCAACAGCAACAACAACAGCAGCAACAGCAACAGCAGCAACAACAACAACACAGGTGAGACGCCAGCAGAGCGAAGACGACGCGAAGCAGCCTTGGGAATGGGCGGCGCAGCAGCTGCTGAAGATAGCGATTCAGATGATGAAGGCACGCCAAGGGTACCGCCTACACGGAGGGGAATTCGGTTTGCGGAGCAGCCGAGTAGACAAAAGTGATGTCTTTCTTCTTTCCCCTCTTTCTCTATTTTTTCGCTTGGCGTTTTTTTATTTGAGGTCATCTGATTTTTTTACTTTTTTTTTCTTTTTTTTATCCATTACCATCTACCTGCATAATCGAACTTACGAAAACTTCTCAAAGGGAAGAAGAAGGAAGAGGAGGAGAAAGGAAGGCCAAAATGGGGAAAACCAGCGTGGTGGATTTCTTATTTTCTATTTTCTTTTTTCTTCTATGTTGCATAGCGTATCTACATGAAGATGTACGACGAACACACAGAACCTGGCATGTCTTTTTTTTTTTTCTGGTTTTTTTCCCATTTACTCGATTTAAAACTTTTTCATCAATGGAGACGATATTTACGAATATAATCGACGTCAAGGGGGAATCTGAGAGAAGAAGAGTTTGACATTGTTTGCTGGGGTTGGGGGGGTGATCATGAAAGAAGTATTACACGGAGAGTATAGAAAATTGTTGGGGGTTTTGTAGTGAGTGCTATGATGGGATGTATGATGCAAGAATATATATTTTTAGTGTTGAATGTGATGGATGGCGTTGATTGCCTTTTGTGAATATGCTGTAATGGATGTGATACCAAACCATGTTGTACAATGCTATTGTAATCAAAAATAGCTTGTTATCAGGCATGACAATGACGCCTCAGCTCGGGTTAAAGTGGCCTGCCTCTTAACAAGCCCCAACTTCCATTTTGGGTATCAAAGCATAGATACAATACTATATATAGTAATGGACTCTCCTCTGTCCACCACCGTCATCCTCTTCTTCTTCGTCGCCATAGCTACTGCTGTATACGCCCGCTTAATGACGAGTACTTCCGCTTCAAGATCGTGGCTAGGCGAGCCACTGCATGCGCTGGATGACACGCCAGCAGCAGCAAATGTACTGGTTTGCAATAGACGACTTAGTAGCAGCTGTTAGACCTGCTAGCCGATATCGAGGTCAAATCCGCCTCAAGAGGCGCCAGGAAGTGGGACGTTTCTGCCGCGGAGCCGATCAAGCGAGATGCCTCTAGAGAGTTGCGATGTCGAAAAAAGAAGAGGAAAAAAAAAACCCATCTATTACGGTCACTTGCTTCGCGATATGCTGCAGCTGCCGTTATTTGATAGAGTACCCGTTCACATACATATACGTGCCGGTCACACAGAGACTCAACACCGCCCAAAGCAAATCCAACTCCACGACGGCCCACAACCATAGGCAGCCCAAAGGCGGTGCTCGCTTCATGTTATATAGATAGCCCTTAGAATTGGTAATGTATACGAGTGCGCAGCCTGATACGCAGCTCATAGCGAAAAAGAGGGTTTGGCGAAGAGGTTTTTGAACCCGTCGAGGGAGGCCGGGGATGAGGGTCGGGTTAGCTTCGTGAGGATGTAGCGGGTAGAACAAGATGAAGAAGACTTTTTTTATTTTTCCCCTTTTTCATTAGAACAAAGCACTTGATTATAAAATAAAGAGAGAGGGGGGGGGAGAGAGAGAGAGAGAGAGAGAGAGAGAGGGAAGAAGTGTAATTACCAATCCATGCTGTAGCCGCATTTTTGCAAATTCTTTTCCAAACAATCTCCTTGCCGTATTGATTCATGACCAGGACATCAAAGGTAAAATGCAGCATGGCCAACGTCGAAGTATACAGCATCGCTTCAAGGAACCTGTCAGCTCCAGGAGAGATCTTTGCCTCCTCATCGCCATCGTCGTCATCGCTGATTCCAGCAAGCTCCCTCTCTCGTTTCGCAGCTTGTTCAAATAGATCTCTCTCGTCAGCCAGTTGCAGGAGTGTCCTTTCCGTGGGCGCCGAACGATCGGGTTGGCGCAGTTTGATGGGTTTGGGGGCTTTTTCTTTACGGTTCTTGACCATGGCTGTTGGGATTAAAGAGGGGTGGTCTTTTTTTTTTTTTTTTTTTTTTTTTTTTGTTTTTTTTTTTGGCGTCTGAAGTGAATCTAGTTGTATAGGACAGATCTTAACGAGCGTGAGGAGAGTAAGGACGAGGTTGAAGATTTGTTATTTAAAAATCCATTTAGTTGTTGTTGTTGTTGTGTGTCTGTACGTACATACGTGTTCTCGTGGAACCACTCAAAAGCTAAGCTTGCGATGGTAATCAAATTTGGACAAATGACATCAGTTTATATCAGCCGAGGAGCTATAATGGGCCAATCAGCGGTTGCAGTGAACCTCCGCAAACCATTAGTACGCAGTACCTGTCAGTTGGGATTATCGATAACCTTCTAGGCGTCTTGGGGTCTTTTTGAGGCCCCTGGCAGTGGCGCTATCAGTTGGAGTTAGTGGCTTGGGGGGGGACATCAGGTGTTATTGAGATTGATTCCAGAGCCCTTCATAAGTACCTGATAAAGGTCCAAGGGAATACAAGACAAAATAAATCATCGCGTACACTTAATTATGGAAAAGTAGAGTCAAATAAAATTACTATAAATTAAATCCATAGACACCAGAATTCAGTTACTTCACAATAAGGACGGCAAGCCTTTAAAGAAATTACTTATTCATACCTACTTACAAGTAGTACCTCACTGCTCCCATACTTAAGGTACATGTACAAGTAGAGAAGATACAAGTAAAGAAGACTCTGCCTCGACCTCACCGCATTCATCCCGCGTGATCATCCTCCTCACAAACCTTCTTCTTACTCGCTCCCCTCGCATCAACCCCCATCCCAATACGGATAGCCAATCCCTTGCTTCTCTTCTCCGATCCTCGTTCACCTCGATCCTCTCGCGTGTTTCATATCTCGTCCAATTGCGCCAGCTCGCCTACCCAAGCCATTTCGCCGCTAAATATCACTTAATCAGAAAGCAAAAGCATCTTACCCCCCCCCCCTTTTTTTTTTCTCACCCATTATCGCAAAAAGGCACGCACGCAGGTAATTCTGCACACACAAACATAAGGCGCAGACAGAAACAGCATATTAGCAAACCAAAGCCACAGAAAATCCACGCCCGCCCCCTTCAACCAGACGGTCCTCTCGAGGCAGCCATCGGCTAAATCGCACTCGCACTCGCACTCGCACACGCATACGCACACGAACTTCTCTACCTCTATCTATACTAGTCCATTGCGATATAAAAGCAGCAAGCAAGCAGCCATGTCGAGCAATCTCACCTTGCCCTTTAGTCTGCCTTTTGAGCTGCCCTTTAAGCTGCCGGTAGACTTGCCGGTGGATTCAAAATCCCTGCTCGTGCTAGCAGCCTCGGTAGTGGCCGCGGTGCCGTGCATCTACATCGTCACCTCAAGCGTCGTTAGAAACCGATTCCCGGAGTTGCTGGAGAAGCGCGTGTGTCTGCTTATCGCTCACCCAGACGATGAGGCCATGTTCTTTGCCCCAACGGTGCTGGCGCTGGCGCGGCCCGAGACTGGAAATCATGTCAAGATTCTCTGTTTGAGTGCAGGTATGATGAACTGCTATCCGTGCGGAGGAGAGGATGAATATGTCATGTGGAGCAGAAGAAGCTGCCAAACAAGAAGAAGAGAGAAAAAAAGGGGGGGGGAAAGGGAACAAGAGAAACATAAGGCTGAGAGAATTTATATACGTACGAGCGGCTAGCTAACATTTTACTCTCTCTTGTTTCTGTATAGGAAATGCGGAAGGCCTCGGCGAAACGAGAAAGAAAGAGCTCATCAAGAGCGGCCTGGCACTAGGCTTGCGAGACGAGTCCGATGTCTTTGTGGTGGATAACCCGTAAGTATAGGCGCATCTCAGAGCGAAGGATGCGGCTAATACAGTTGAATATAGCAAGGATTTCCCCGACTCCATGACGACGCATTGGGACGAGGCCAAGATCGCCACCCTTCTCACCAAAGCATTTGCGCCGCAACTTGCCCGTCAGCGAGCCGAAAACGCCAGCGAGCCCACAGCCAACATTGATGCCCTCATCACATTTGACGGCAAGGGAGTGTCGTCCCACCCCAACCACATCTCGCTCTACCACGGCGCACGAGGCTTTGCCAAGGCGCTTACTGAGGGCAAGCCTGAATGGAAGAGCCCAGTTGACGTTTATACTCTCGGAACCGTTAATCTGCTGCGCAAATACTCTGGAGGATTTGATCTTTTCACTACGATTGCTTCATCCTTGTTTACCCGCGAGAAAGATCCCGAGCGCCCTAAGAGACTCATCTACACAAACAACTTGGTCGGATCCGAACCCCGGCTGGGCACGGCGTGGCACGCCATGACCAATGCGCACAAGAGTCAAATGGTCTGGTTCCGTTACCTGTGGCTGGGATTCAGCCGATATATGCTCGTCAACGACCTACGACTTGAAAATGTTCACGACGATAAATGAAGAAAGAATTTAAAACAAGAAAGACAAAACAAAGAAAGACAAAACAAAGAAAAAGAAATAACTTTTATAAACATGTGCTTTATGAGGAATGTGCGAGGAGCAGCTGGGTTTTGGGCTGGGGAAACGAATACTACAAACGGACAAAGGGGGGGGAGGCTTTGCATGAGCGGCGTTTTTTCTTTGGAACCGACTAATACGAAGTACTCTGTCAAGGTGTGATGTGACGACTGCCTAGATCCAGGTTAGATCAACGGCCAGACCATGTTTACGTTTATGATGATGAGGATGCATCCATCTCCTTTGTGTGTTGCGTTGCGTTGTGTTGTGATTTGATATGATTTGATCTGATTTCAATTCCTTGCAGACATAGAAGGCGGAAAGGATAGAACTCTTTTCAATGTGCGATGTTGTTACCGCAAGTACGATACTGGGTTCGGCATTGATATATTGATATAAGAACGATGCGGCTTAAAGCGTGTACAAGAAGAAGAAGTAAAACCTTTGGCTCCCCCCGCCACCCCCCCCCAAAAAATAAAACCCTTGGCCCCCCCCCCCCCCCTTCGACTTGACATGAAAGCAGCATATCTTCCAGCTCAGCAGCTCATGACCCAAGAAAGCATCCTCAAATACGAAACAGTGAAATGGATCTAACGATACGCATATCTGCAAAGTATAAATCACAACCGGCTACTCTCGGAGCACGAAATCACCATCTCCTTTTAAGCAAACCAAACATGATGCTATTCTCCCAACAGATGATATGCTAGGCTGTCACAGTCATCATCATCATCACATCATCTGATCTACTTGTATAATACCCTCCACTCCTTCTCAGATATCATCACATGGACTCCTTTTTTTTTTTTTTTTTTTTTTTTTAACCTCATCCACTCCCAGCTTAAAATATACCGTCCGTATCCACTATCCACATCATCAAGCGCCATGAGAAATAAAGAACGAAACTCTCACCAAAGACAACTCCACGTGCCAATCAAAATCAAATTTTAAAAATAAAATAAAATAAAAAATTTCATCCAAATCCTTGTCAACAGTAACCGAAGCTTACCGCAGCTTAAAAAAATCACAGAAAAAAAAAAAGGGGTCAGGGGGCCAATTACAATTTTTTCATAGAAACGTTTTTCGGGGGGCATATTTGTTGTTACCTAGTCTAGTACTGTAATTGTAATTATTATGCAATTCGGTCAGCCCTGCTATTTTCAAGTTTTCTCGCCACAAGACGCCATTTGCAGCTTTTTTTTTTAATTAATTAATTAATTTATTTATTTTTATTATTTATTTTTAAAATAATAACCACTATGGTGCTTACTATTACTACAGCATGTTCGCACTTGTACTACTTTGTATTAAGTTGGCGGGTCAGTTAAACGATAGGGGGCCTTTCGTCTGCCGAGCTGAGAAGTACGAGTAGTAGGCAATTAAGGTGGGAAATACGAGTATGTAGTAGAAAAGTTGCCAGCGATATCCGCAGCTACAACGAGGTTAGTACACGTATCGTCTACTTGTACACGTATAGATGCTTCTTCTACCTTCTACTTGTACTTTATTGCTAGGCTTAGGCTTGGGGTGATGACTTGGTGCAATGACTTACACGGAACTGTGTGAAGTAAAAGAAGATAGAAGAATCTTCCATCTGCTAGTAACCTGTGCTTCCTTCACATCAGCTAAATCATGACATTCTATGCCGATGGTCTGTCCGATCAGGCAGATTCCAGGAGATTCTCCAGTCGTTCCATCAATCACCATATACTGCAATCTCCTTACATAACAAAGTAACCTACTCTTGCTACTCTACTCTATACTACTCTATACTACTCTATACTACTCTATACTACGTACCACTACTCAATAATAGCCTACACAGTTCCTGCATGGCTGCATGAAGAGAAGCAACCAACCAGGGCCAACATCACAAACACTCCAAAGCAAACCTTCGGCCCGAGAAATAGCTTAACCCGCGATTTACCGTTCTCATTACTCAGTTCAGAATAACTCCGTACCAACCCATTACCATTACTTAAAACTAGATAGACCAAACCCTGCTGACTCAGTCGGCCAACCATAAGCTAAGCCACACGAGTTCCCACCATACCATGACAAAAATAAAAGAAACCCAATGAACCAATCCAATAGAAACCAAGCAAAAGAAAAAGAAAAAGAAAAAATAGAAAAAAAAAGAAAAAAAACTTGTTATTAAGGGCTGAACTCCCCTGGCTAAGATCGGGTCTAGTGGATCCTCTTCCTC
>JACBYL010000014.1:0-38884 GCA_015266385.1 Trichoderma oligosporum | reverse complement strand
CGAACCTTGCATTGATCACAAGCTTGACCCGTGCGTGAGTTTCCTAGCATACGCCCCTTGACTTCCTCAGAAAACTCCTCTATAGTGCGATTTACACGAGGAGCTCTCTTTCGCTTGGCGCTGGGCTTGTTAGCAGGTGAGGGCGGGGTTTGCGAAGGGTTGATGGCGGTTGGTTTATCAAAAACCTCCGAAATAGTAGGGCTGAGTTCCAGAGTCGAAGGACTGGTAGAAGCACGAGCAGGTATTGACAAGTTTGAGGCATGCATGCTCGAAGGGGAATAGCCGTACACAGCCATGTTCGCCATGATGTATTGTTCATTTACATCGGCCATTTGCGGCAGACTCTGTGGTAGATTCTGCGGCAGGCTTTGCGGCACGCTTTGACCCGGCATCATGCTGTATTCAGCATTAGGGTTATCCAAATATGTATTTGGATTAAATGGTGAGTTTTGCTGTTGGTAGTACACAGCCCCCTGAGTGTTCGGAACATGGTACGGGGGTTGGTCATAGTTCTCATCTTCGGGTAGAATACCGCGTTGAATCTGAGGTTGGTGACTGAGTCGAAATTGACGCTGGCCATGGGCCTGATTTGGCATAATATGCTGCACGTTGTTGACCATGTTGACCATGTTGACGAAGCAAAGACTGGTAACTGGAGGTGTAGCGATTGATAGGCAAAGTGTATGGCGAGCGGTCAAGGACAGCTGTAAAGTAACAATTGAAATAATTGTAGCGAGTAAAAGTAAGTTAAGTGTAGAGTGATAGAGAGTAGTAGAGTTGTAGAGAGTAGTGGAGTTGTAGAGAGTAGTAGAGTTGTAGAGAGTAGTAGAGTTGTAGAGATAGAGAGTAGTAGAGTAAAAGTGTGTGTCTAAGAGTGGTGGAGGATATTCGAGTATGAGTGGCGAGAAGAAGCGATTTATATAAAGCCTTTTTTGGAGCTATTGGGTGCCGGGTGATTGCACAAGAGAAAAGCTTAAATGCAGTATTATTCATTGCTGGGCAACGAAGAAGAGAAAATTTTCTCCCATAAAGGTCTTTTCAAAAGGCCTAACTTGGCAACCACGCTTGAGACTATCCCCAACCCCCTCTATATTCATGCTCATACATCCCGTTTTGTCCCTACAGGAGAAGCCCGAAAAAAAGGTTGATATGTATGTACAGATATCAGATACGAATCAGGGGTGTATGATAGGTTCTACAGAACGATCATGCTTAGGTACGAGTAGTGGCATTGCATTTGTTGAATTTAGTTTGATATTTCTTTCTCCCCTCCTAGTTCGATTTCAAATGGAAAGGCTGGGTCTTCCAGTCTAAGTTAGCTTTTTTAGAACATTAACCCCGATGATATACTGGTGCCAGGAATATCATCATCCACCTATATGTATATACTTTGCCACAACACGAGGTGGTGACAACTAAGACGGAAGAAGGCTAAAGCACAGGGTAATTCTTTCCTAGTGCTGCCAATGCTTCACTCGGTAGTGCAATTGAAGTTTACAAGTATCGAATGACGCTTTCTAGAGAGTATCTCCTGCAGTGCAGGTTCTTTGAGAAACTTGACTACTACAAGTAAGGTACTTTTGATGCCAAATACGATGACCATCCTCCTATCAAGACTTTGGCTGTATTTCACCGCCTATAACAAGAAATTTTTTTCATAAAATATCTCTGTTGCTACCTCCTACGTATGCTTTGCTGACTCGTAGCATCAGGCTATTACTACATGGCTAGGACTTACGCTACTATAGCAATTCAGCGAAGCCTTGAGGAGGCCAGTTATAAACTGAGTTGGCACACCACCAAGTAGAAAATTGTAAAGCTACTGTATAGGTAGCAAACCAAATAGTAGGAGAGTGCTTTTTAATAGCATCTCCAAAAACGGCTTTGCCACTAACGGAAGATATTATTGTGCCTATTGATGGTTATTAGCCCTATGAAATAATACAGCCTTGGTACGCTGCTACCACTGTTGTTGATGTCGTCGTCTTTTTTTTGGTCTGAGAATATGGAGAGAAAATGATTCAGCAGAGCTCGCATCGTATTAATTTGTGGCTCCTTGTAAATGACCTTATTGACTAGCTACAGATGGCTACCACCCATGAGATAACTGGCTTTGTAAATCTTTCCATAAATGTACTACATCCAGGTAAATAAACATTACCCCTTCATATTAGAATTCACCGAGTCAGGTACACACCATTTCGGGTTTGCTATAAAACCTGTAATACAACATAATGGCGCAATAGTAGGCGCATTTGGAACAGCTAAACTGATGCATCTTGTGATAGGGCTGAGGTGTTTAAATTCTCCAATTGGGCGATTGAAAATACCCAAACAGGAATATGTAGAGCACCATTTCGGGTTTGCTATAAAACCTGTAATACAACATAATGGCGCAATAGTAGGCGCATTTGGAACAGCTAAACTGATGCATCTTGTGATAGGGCTGAGGTGTTTAAATTCTCCAATTGGGCGATTGAAAATACCCAAACAGGAATATGTAGAGCGATATTAAAAATAAAAAAAGGGGGGGGGGGGATAATGTTGGGTGAGGTGACGGAGTAGCGTCGATCGTTCAATTTAAGCATAGCCTCGATCTCGGCAGATAAACGAGATAATTCATTTACATACCCCCCCTTTCGCCCACTCCCTCCAATTCGGCCAAGATTTCGGTCAGCCACTCCCGATATAGTCCGCCTTCATGAGATACTGGATTCAGCAGTAGATGAGGTCGGTCTTTCTCGTAAATCATTATTGCGGAATTGCCGAATTGTTGAATTGCTGAAATCTGAAATGGTGTAAAAATCAGGCACACAAGACGACAAGAATTCGGTAGTTGGACTGGTGCATTTACTGCATTTGAATTAATTGAATTATTTCCTCTTTATTCATTCTATTTATTTTCGACTCTGCGTTCTCTATAATGATGTTTCTTGGAGATATAGCCACCCGGGGATTTTTTATTGTCTTTCTCGGCTGGCGCAGAGCGTGCCGTGATGACAGATCAATAGGTGTAGTAGTATCAATGCTGCTGGTCTCCGGAGTAGTCCGTACTCGTGCTGTATAGAGAGAGCGTAAAGAGCGTGGCTGGGTATGAAGGCATCATTACGAATATGTGAGTCTTCACCGACATAGTTGGGCAAGACTGCCTAAGCAGTAGCTTCATTTTTAATGAGTAATTGCCAAAGGCACTGCCTTGATTATCGATATGTGCCTTCTCTAGTGTATAGTAGTGTCTATCCAGGGCGTATTGGAGTGAAGATTATCACGATGGACTTTAAAGTTTAGACACATAACATGCTAGTGCCTATGAGATTTCTGTATAGAAAAAAAAAGCTGAGATTTTGACGGTATCGTGAACTTCGTGTTCGGAGAGATACTGAAAAAAGGCTGAGGATAAGAAAACTTGGCCACCTCTTATTGAAGTCCCACCCACACACACGCCCACACACACGCCCTGGAATCCACTCTTTCTGGGGTATTCATACGGGATAATTTTATGAGAGGTTGGGCCTTGAGCCTCATATTGCCGACAGGTCGGGGTTTCTGAGAGCGAGCTTCTGTTGGCGAGTCATTATTGTAGGCCTGAAAGCTTAACCACACACCTGAGAGAAGCGGGTGGGTGGGTGGATGTAGCGGAGCTTTTGATCATCCAATGGCAGTCGAAGAAAAAGAGAAAAATTTCTGCAAGATCAATTTAAGTTAGACATTGGATTTTTGTTAAGGCAGATCTGCTTGAGTAAAGTGAAGCTTCAAAATGGTTATGGTGATGCAAGTCGTAAGTAAGGTACGTATACAGTGCGAACATACTTGGCAGCTGTCATACTTAACTTTGCGTACCTTACCTCATTAGGTAATTAGATTGTACAGTCTCGTAGTAGCTTGGACAGTGCGTGATGCTCACTTCGTACTAGGTTAGTCATTAGGAGTTCACAATGTTTGCTGTCCAGACTCCTCACCAACCTTTCCTCATACAATAAGGTGCCAAGGCTAGAGCAGAGAAGTTTTCTTCAACTCTAAAGCTTCGATTCAATCTTTGCACTCCCAACCATGACTCTCGAAACTGTCATCATCGAACACGTCCCAGCCTCCTATAGCATTCACCTCGCTCTCTTCCGAAATGTCAAAAATGCCGGATTCTTGCACCAGCAGTTACTCGCGCGAAATGCCGAGTTCGAGTACGCTTTTATCGACGCTTCGATGGTACGTCATTTTAATTTTTTCTTTTGGCATCACGTTGTGAGGTGACTTTGCGCTTTGGGCCATAGTTTGGCTCATGGTTCGGCCTAATCCGATCTTGACTGGATTCCCCCAACAAATGATACATGGAAAAGGAAAACCTGGACAGCAGAGGAAGAAAAGGGTTGAATGACATAGGGAGGCAGGGAGGAAAGCTTGCGTGATAGAGGCACTGCTCGAATCGGAGCTGGAATCGCTGATGGGGTGTGTATTGCAGATTGTCTCTCGTGTCCACTTGCTCTCAGCTATTTTCAAGGCTGTGACTAGCTCAGTCAGCGGGATGCTGAAAACGCCCAACATACACTCGGAAACAGTAGTATCATTGAGTTCTTCTAGCAATGTGAGTTTATTTCTTCGGCAATCTCTAGCCGCTGCGACCCCCTCCCCAAGAGGCGTTCAAGAAGCAGGAGCAGCAGCAGCAGCAGCAGCAGCCACAGCAACGAAGGTGACTATTCCTGGAAGCGAAACCGGAATAACCGTTTCCATTTCTAGATTGCCGATGCGTATCGACGATTTGGAGTTTCTCCGAACACTACCAACCTCTTTGTAGTCAAAATTACCTTCCCCAGCGACAGCAAGCCTATGCCGACTTCTGCAGATACTATTTCTGAGCATTTAAGGGACAATGTACAGGGAGAGGTTGTACCGGCTACCGACGACAATATTGCAAGCATCACAGACATTCGAAGTGTTCGCAAAAACTACAAACTGAACGGTTTAGCATGGCTGGATACTGTTAAAGATGAATTAGTCAAGCGTAGAGAGATTGAGAGGCTTGTCATGGGGGGGATGGCACTGCGAGGCCTATGAAGATTTACCTTTACGAGTGAAACGCAAAATGAACAGCAACATGAACAGCAACATGACCAGCACTATGACAAGCCCTATGACAAGCAAAATGACAAGCAAAATGACAAGCAAAATGACAAGCAAAACGCATGTATAAACATGCTCAGCGAGGCCAGTAAGGCGAATAATGCTTCGTAGGTTGAAGTAATACGCCAAAGTTTATAGAGTTGGAAAAAAAAAAGGTGTGGCGCGGACAAGTAAGTTAAATACCCTTACGGCTACTCTTAAATATTCTCATTGTATTATCTCAACATATCTAATATGTCATTAATTTAAGTCACCGGGACTCCAAGCTACTATAAAACATCGCTATCATCCAGAAGAAAAACAAGGAAGAACAACTTCAAACACAGATATCGTGTTGCCAAAAGAAAAAAGAACTGTAGTGACTTTCCGGCTCTCTCTCACCTTCGCACACTCTCTCTCTCTCTCCCTCTCTCCCTCTCCGTATATGTTATTACGCCATGCCAATTGCGGTCCTGCACCGTCTGACTAATTCCGCCCACATGGCATCGCGGCCGTTTCTAGTGCGCTGGACAGCATCCTTGTTCTCCTGAGCGCGGCGTAAGAGATATTTCATGCACTCGCCAGTGGTACCCCAGACAAGGTACTTGTAAACTGGCAGTGGCCGTGCATTGGCATTCTCCTTTTGAGCCGACTGACTCGCTTCGACGAGTTCGCAGCTCACCTCATCTGCCATGCCCTGGAGCTGGGCGAATGCAATATCTGACTTGGCCCCTCCAGCATCACAAATGGCTCTAGCGCGACGCACGGATTCGACATTATGAGTTGCCAACACGATATGAGCGTTGGGATACTCGCCTTGGCCCTGGACAGTAACAGACCACTGCCTTGCCAAGACACTGGCGGCAATGCTATTATAGCATGCGTCTGTATCCTCCTTAGTGTCGTGGAAGCACTCTCGCGGATCTGAGCCCAAGTAGGCGCCACGCACCAGCTTTATGCCGAGGGTAAAGCCGCCCTTTTGCGCTTCAACCAGATGTCGGGATACCACGGCGGGGCAGTTTTTTTTGTATGCTTGATACGTGCCGTATATGGTGGCTGTATCTGGCGAGTCATTGTACTTGCGGGCAAAGCGCATGGTCCAATCATCAATACCATCTTGCAACATATCCTGCTCCGCATCGAAGAGGAGGCGCACCCCGCGATCTCGAGCAAGCTGGCAGATGGCGTCAATAGAGTCACCCAGATGAGGAGAGGGTGAAAGCTGATTCTTTAGTTGATAGAGAGCAAGGCTACCAGCTCCAGTGAATCTAAAATGATTGTATTAGATAACTGTTCATTACATTTGCGGATTTTTTTTTTTTTTATTCCTTAGAATAAAGTGAAAAAAAGAAAAGAAAGAAAGAAAGAAATACTTACTTGAGAGCAACAAAATCACCTGGTTCAGCAAGTCGAACCGTCTCCAAAGTGCCATCTCTCCATGGATTGATCTCCTTCTCAATGTCCCTTGTCGTTTCCACGCCAAGCTTGGTAGTGGCGGTCATATCTTTGGCATCATTGCCCTCCAAGACCACTTCCTTGGCGTAACCCAAAATGACGCCGGTGAAGCCAATGTTCTTGAGTCGTCCAATGGTGTGCCGCACCTCGGGCGCATTCTCGCCGGCGCAGAATTGGGCATAGAAGGATTTCTTCAAGAAGAATCTTAGAATGGGATTCCTGTCCGGGTTGAGAATGGGGTTTTTTGCGTGAGCTAGCGCCATCATGATGCGCAGTGAAGGGGGTAGTAATATGGGTGAAGATGACACTACTGTTGTCGCTAATGACCGGAGGATCATGCTGAGTGGCAGAACCGATAGCGGTGCGCGATTCGCCTCCATGCTTGGAGGTGGAAGTGGTGGCATAGATCCTGGTAGATCTGCCACCGTCGCAGTTCGCCTCTCAGAAGAATGTATCCTGCGGCGTTGTCGTGGCAAATCTTGGCCTAGAAGAGAGCTGGTTGCTGCGAAGAGACATGATGTTGTTGAAGACTGAAGCGAAGTACTAGGAAGAGAAGTCCGGTAGACGGGCAGGCGGACAGCCCGTCGACCAGGAATGGAAAGCATGACAGGCTGGATAAGAATAACACTGCTGTGTATTTTGTGAAGTTTTGCTGCTGCTTCTTATCCTAGTCTTGTGTGTATATGATTCAACCTGATCTGATGTGACAGTGGCTGAGATGTGTTGTAAGATGAGGCTTGCTCAAGTGGCGCGTAACACAGCAAGTAGTTTATCAGATGCTCTAGTGGTTACCGGGGAAAGAAGAATAAAAAGATGGCGTTTGAAAGTTGTACGATACTTTGTACTCTCAGGTGTATGTGTATGTGTATGTGTATGTGTATGTGTTTGTGTGTTTTTGTGTGTTTTTGTGTATTTATATTGATATGAGGATGTAGTTCGAAACCCTATGAGATGTAATATAAACAATAAACAAAGTAAGGGAAGAGTTATTAGGTCTGTTATATTAAACAAAGGTGTGAGGGAAGTGGACGTTGACGACGAAGAGGGCAGATATAAGTAGAAAGCATGAGGAGAAGAACGGGGGTAGTTCAAATATCTTTATTAATAAGTTATCATGGACAGGTACAAAGGACGCCGCCGTCTACTAGGTACGATATGTATTAGCCCAGGGACTTGGCCCGTTCGGCAGCTACGGAGGGCCGAAGAGAGGCGAGATCTCAAGGACCTTTTCTCTCCTCCTGCTGAGCTTACTTGTACAACCCCCGTCTTTGCCTCCGCCGCCGACGCCGCCATTCATCGGAGCATTTCTCCATTACAGCTACAACTACCTACTGTCTAGCAAACTAAACCAGAGAGAATAAAAAAAAAAGAGAGAGAGAGAGAGAAGAGAGACCCGCCCGTCTAGAACCGCGTGAAGCACGAGCTCTAGGGCCCTGACTAGAGAGGACTAAGGAGAGAGGAGAGGACTTGATCTCCGCAAAACTCCGTATCAGGCCGCTCGCCTGGAATGGAATGAGATAAAAAAAAATGCACAGGGGGAGTGAAGCAAAGAACCAGAAAGGCGAATAATTTGATCTGACCTAGCCAACATTGAAAGGCTAAGTAAGTAAGTCGTATGTCATACGGAGTAGAGATAAGCAAGATTGCTCTGGGGGGGCGCAACATACGCATCACGTGGCGCACTCCTAAGCGGTTGGGGTAGTTTGGGATGCGCCGAAGGTAGCCGTGGGCTATTATTATGGAGAAAGGGCGCGTGAGCTACCGAGTACGAATAGTAAGTAGTTAAAAGAATATCGGAGTCGAGAGTCAAGTCAGCTTCAACTTGATACTAACTTGGGGGCAGATGCAAACGGCAAAAGTCTCAATTTAGTCCCAAGTTCCGTTTCCGTATTTTGTATGGAAACCCCCACGCATATTGATAAATATTACTCTTTGATAGCGGATGATGCCTGTCTTCTTTTCTATCGTGAAATGTTTACAAGTATGGAGTACTACAAGTATTCATGTGACTTATATGGAGTATTCCGTAGTAGCTACTGGAAAGCCTCCGATACGGCCTGCAAGAGGAAATAGAGAGGAGGGGAAGGGGCCGTCTCTCCGGTGTATTGATAATATATTCTTCTTTTTTTTTCTTTTTCGCTATAGGCGGGAATACGACTTGAGCCCTCCCTCCCTCCCTCATTCATCCTGCAGCTGTGCAGATATACTTGTATGACATAAGGGAATAAGACGACTGGTCCGATAAGCAAGTCGCAACGCCATGTTTACATACGAGCTATGTGGCAGTACAAGTAGAGGGCTGGCTACCTACGAGTACATACTAGATAGATGTTTACTACGACGAGGTAGGTAGGTAGTACAAAAAATACTGCCATAGGTGATAAAACCCATCGGAGATTGTATCACATTATTCATACATCATCTCCACTTCGATCTATTAGACCATAGTTGGTTCTAGACATTGACTTGATTATTGTCATCTTCGCGTGACCCAGAGCTATGAGACCCGAACCGACGTCGGATCAGCTCCACGTACCCTATCGGTCTGCCACGGGCTAAGCCCACGAGATCCTGGACCCCTCCATAGGCAAAACCAAAGACCAGGCCGTATTTCGCGGTACGTGCAGCGGTGGAAAGGGAGAATCGATCTGTGACGGCCAAGTCAGTCAGTGCCGACCGATTATTGAGCTTTCTGTTAGCTAATGGTTCCCACGCTCCTTTTTTTTTTTTTTTCCTTTTTCCTTCTTTGGTTTTTTCTATTTGGCGCGCCATCTTGATCCAACACTTGCTAGTCAAGTGGGCATTGACTTGACGAGAACAAGTCAGACAAAGCCGGCAAAACCCAGGCCACTAAATGATCTAGACGAACGGGAAGTAGAAAATGAATCGGTGAAAAGATAGGGAAAAGGGGGGGATCTAGAAAATTTTTTAAAAAAAAAATAAAAAAATCTAAAGCAAAATTTGAAAATTGAAAATTGAATACTCACGCCATAGTGAAAATGCGCCTGCGACGGTAAGCGTGGCTATAATAGTCGAAAACATGTCGCTGCTCCCCCGATAACGGTCCACCGTGCTCTCCAAGGATAATGCAACCAGACTCCAAAAGCCAGTCTTGAACCCCATTCGGAACCCCTCACGGATGCCGCCTTGCATAGCGTGATAGTTCTTGGACTTGTGATAGAGATACCATCCAGTCGTTGTATCGGGCATTTTGTGTGCATGTTCCGCCCGGAAGCGCAGTTGTGCCATCTGGCCTCCTTGTATTGCACCTAGAGAGAATCCCATGAGACTGGAGGCTGCGGAGCCGAGAAGCAGGCGGCTCGGTGTCATGATGGAAAGCCGTGGGTGTGGTTCGGCGGGGAAGGCAGGCTGTGGATTGGTGGCATTGGAGGTTCTGGATCGGGGCGCGTTGAGGAGAATCCCGTTACTGCTTGATGTTCTTGTCATGGCTGGTGATGGATGATGATGATGAAGAAGATGTAGTTTAATGGTGGCAGATGGCGATGAAAGTGCCCCAGTCTCTTAGGTGTAGCATACAAGTCAAGTTGCCTCTCTCTGTAATCTACAGATTCCCTCTGTAAAAAGAATGCTAGTGCGCTGCTAGATGTATTACAATAGTCGAAATCTCTCAAGTTGTTTTTAATCAATTTTCATGGTCGATCTAGAGGCTATCTTATATCGAGACTTACTTGTTCATGGTCTTATTGCCAAAATACATGCCTCAAGTTACAGCCTTATCTTTATCAGCACCATTTCTCCGTATCATCATGTTTTTCCGTTGCGGCTCAAAGGTACTTCTCCTCTGTACCTCTTCAACTAAAATGCTCTTTACGCGAGCTCACGTGACGGCGCGCTCAGAACCCGTCATGGGACATATGCTGCATTACTTCATCCAACTGAAAGGCGTCATTCCAACTAAGGCGTCATATTAACAACTTTGTTTATAATCTTCCTCCCACTTACTAAGTAATAATGGTATGTTATTTACTCTCTCCTTGGAAAGGAAGAGCCACAATGCTAAATTAAGTAGTCTACAGAAGTCGATGATGCGCACATCTCAGTGCGCTTCAAGTACGGCATTCATACAATCTTTCTTTTTATCGACTCACTAGCACCATTCTCATCAGTCACTGAGGAGCTATTAGCGGTACTAAAGGAGAGGTACCCAGATGGCTTAACCAAATCAAGTTCTTCGCCAGATGACAAAACGCTTGTACCAGAAACACCAGACGCCGTCATATACGGCACTCTCCGGGTGCCTTCGGACTCATCTAGAGGATGGAAGGCACTGAAATTGGGCGATAGAGCTTCCTATACTCCTACCAAATGTGGTCTTAAAGACAATAGTATTGTAGCTTTCGTCTTCGCCAATACTGTTGACGACGATGATGATGATGACGGTGAAGGAGATGTTGAATTTGCAGTGGAATGGCCGCAAGAGGATGAGGAGCTTTATGAGCAGGGAACTTGAGTATGAGCTTCTCAAGTAAATTTCTCGCAGCTTTTGCAGATTGCTGCTAATAATTTTTTTGGACTGAATCATTCCACATTAGCGCCATTAATAGCAGAGAAAAAAATTCTTTCAGAATGGTCTCGACTCTCTCTGTGGCCTTTTCACCATGTTGAAATAAAGAGTCAGGACCGATTTTCAACACCATGAATCGGCCTCCAAAACTATGTTGACTGTCCAAGTTATTTGCTTTCGGAGAAACCTGACTCGGCGACGAACTTGACCCCCTCCCCTGTGGTAGGTCTGAGAGTACATGCCCTTTCCTGGCCTAGGTTTCTGCCTCTTCGACGGCGCAATACCCAACCCCCCTTAGTTAGAATTATTGAACGCCCATTTCTGTATTCATGAATCCGACTCGTCGAAATATTCTTGATGGGTGTGTCACGTTCGATTTCCTCCGATTGGTGTAGGCTTTGGCATGAAAGCGATCCATACCTTGAATGGACTCATTATCATGCACACCCAATACTTATTTTTAAGAGACAACAGCTCAGATGGCTGGTATGAATCATTCCAGCCAAGTAAGAAGGTTAAATCTTGTTTTCATCCCGACTCAGGACCATGCATATAAGCTAATCTCATAAGGGTGAATTAAGAAGATATTGCCAGTACATATTCAAGTTTTCGTTCTTCAAACTAAAATAGCTTCAATCTTCAGGGAGACTGAAGCTAGAAGAAATAAAATAAACCAAATTCATTTGTCCGCCTATTATAGAATAAAAAATGTCGATTAATATCCATCCTCCCAACATTTACTGTTATACGTCATATTCAACAAAATAAGGGGAGCGCGAGTCATTCCCAGCTATTTCCTACGAAAGAGGGGGAGAACGCAAAGAGATCGGATCGTACTCAAAATTCAAATCCAAAGGAACTGAACCGTGGTGCCGCGGCGTTGTCACAAGAGAACCGGACCAAGTATGGTGAGCTAGAGGTGCTGGACGACAAGAATGTAGTGCCATCTGGCGCAGTCACGGAGAGTTCAAATTCAGCAATCCGCGGTCCCTGGCCATACATGATGCGCACGGCATAATATCGTCCCTCTCGGAGGTTGATAGTGTAAGTACCTTGCGCAGGTCTAGTAGTGTATATGGCTACCTCATCGGCGTTCGCGGCAGTCCATCCCGAGTATGCCTTGGGGCCAACCCAGATGTAAGCAGCGTCGTCAACGCTCGAGAGAGTAAAGGTATAAGTGCCCGACTGCTGTGCATATATGTATCCACGGTGATTCAGTATGAAATTAGACTCCGGTAGCGGGGGAGAGCCATATATTCTCTTCGGGGCACTATCCCTGAAATTGATGCCGCCGATAATGTCGGTGATTGATCTGTATCTTGGCTGGCGTGTCTAAATCGTTTGAAATTCACATTAGTATACTAATACTAACTAGCTATGGTTCTCTTGAAAAAAGAAAAGAGAAGACTTCAGTATAACCGTACCTTGTAAGTTTCTGGCCTAAAGTTTGATACCTGGTCACTGTCGGTCCTGTTGTAGTACGCCCATTCGATGCCCTGGTTGCCGCAAAGAGGTGGTGCGGAACAGGCTCTCGCTGTTGTAGTAGTAGTAACTGTGGTCGTTGAAGTAACTGGATTACGGGTAACAGTGCCACCAGAAGGCCTCGTTACAGTGATGGTGGGCGAAACTGTCACGGTTCTGAAAGATGTGCTCGTAGGAGTTGAAAGGGTAATACATTCACAAGCCTTTGTGATATCTGGAGCAGGGTACAGGGACACGCAATCTGGCGCTGGGGCCAGGTTATGTCCATCTCCAGGGGCAAAGTGTCGCTTGAATGTAGGTCTGACTGCGCAAGAGCTGACAGTAGACGTGCTGCGATTTCATAAATCAGTTTAGGATGCAAGCAAGAGACAAAGGACATATATTTACATTGTGGAAGTGCTTGTGATTGTAGGTCGGACGGTAACACGGGTACCAGTAGCGCCCACTATCACGGTAGATGGTCTAACGATAGTGGTGGTTCTAGTCCTGGTGACGGTAGGAAGATGAATCAATGACTATAATATATATATGTTTATATTAGTCTATTGATACGATGGCATAAGATGAAATGTAAACTGGTCACTTACGGAGCAGTAAGCCGCTGCTAAAGGGTCACCATAGAAAATTTGCACAATCACATCGACAGCAAGACATGCTACCGAATCGACAATGCCTGGCACGAGCTGAGGTGCTGGAGAAGCAGTGGCTGGAGTAGATAGCACCAGTGCCAGAGTGGCCAACGAGGAGAATGAGTGCTTCATGACGCCTCACTTGAATTCAATCTTCTTATAGAAGAGAAAGAAGAGTGGTGATGAACTGAAGAAGAGTAAACTGCGGCCATAGGTATAGCTTTATATAGTTGTAGTCGATGCATGGATACCTAGGTAATAATAATTTAACGATTTGGATCATCGATATTCCGTAGAAACAGTGAATTGTCTTTTCCATGTCGACTTCATACACCGCTTCCCTATAAGCTTGGCTTTTAAGGGATAGATGAATTGGAAATTAACAAAACGAAATAAAAACTCCACTTCATGTGCCTACACCGGAACTCTTGTCTTCCGATGCTTTGCATACGAGTTGACGGCTGAAACCTGACTAATAATGACTTACAATCAGCTGCAACACCGCAGTGCCGGTTTCGCTGCGTTGCTCAAAAGCGTGAGTGATTTGCCAAGAGAAGAGGCAAAATTGTAAAAAGCTTATGGATGTTTATACAAAGTATGATCTAGATCATCACTAATTTCAATATCACCTCCAGTCAAGAGGATTCTGCTCGTTTGCAAAGATGCCCGCGACAGAGTCTCGGGAAACTGATTGGATGTCATAGAGCGCATGTCTCAGTCCTTCGGACCCCAAGTCAGCGTTGGCCAATGGGCAAACATGCTCAAGCATGCAAGGGTTGCCTCAATCAACTTGAATGTGTCATTTACCTTGTGCGGTGTTTAATCTAATGCCTTTTTTCTGTCTTTCAGGTCTCTGTGGGTTTGATACATGCAGCCCACATCTCGGCCCAACTATGATTGCGGTTGCCTATAACACGAGGCTGTTTCCAAGGGCACACCGATATCTTTCAGTTTGTAAATCAGAGAGATGACGCTAGGTTGAAAAGCTTCGGAGGGATTCAATGTTTCGGGATAAATTTTCTTCCTTGCATTGGATCTCGGATATTACTAAGATCTCTTGAATTGCCCCATGAACCCGGATTAACAACATCTTTACCTTGGTGTACCTAGCTTCTGCACTGCTCTTGACGTAGGGATAGCAGGTGTTGACTTGTGTTGCTACGCAAAGATCTATTGAATGTGAGATTGCAAGTGAAGTCATTGCAAGTAGCCTATTCAGACAGATGACATCCTACTGTTTCTAATGTGTTGTAAATTTGGATGAGTATATGCTCCGTATAGTCTGTCTTTTTTCATCGATTTGAAACATTCATTTTATATACGAATGAAAGTTGATCGTCTACAACAGTGTTAACCAACAAAAGAAGCAAAAAGATATTGGCTTCCGAAAAAGATGAAAACAGCATTTGCGTTCCTCATTTGAGTAAGGGTCTATGTCCGTTACCTTAATATGAACACCATGAAAAGTGATTAGTAGACTACTCTGACATCGAGAATGCAGAGTAAATGTCAGTGATTAGCAAATATTGTGGCCTACCCGGGACTTATAGCTGGGTCGTGTAATTCCCCAATTGATGGCTTAATAAAGTAGCAAGCTATTTTAATAGATAACATATAAATGTAACTATTACGACAACGGTTACTATTAAAGATGACATAATCGTTCTATTCCCATGGGAACGTGGACGGCGTTGGATTTTCTTAATGTTTGTTTGTTTTAATGATGTTTGCGTATCACCTCGGTGGTAATATTCCAAGGCATCATCAAGCGATTTTATAAGAACTATTATGTCTAGGCTTTCTTAAACCATGGTCTTTTGCTATTTAAGCTTATGACAATCTTCTAGGCAATAGGATGGTAAATAATATATCAACTTAGTTGGCGAATATGTAACACCAAGGTATCAAATACTTTAGTAAGTCGGATTCAGTTGTCAAATTGCTCAGGCGAATTCTTTTTTCTCTACCGTAGATACGAAAATCACTTTGAAGAGCTATATAAAGCTAAGGTTAGATATGGGAAGTGACACCACTCTAGCCTGCATGACGCTATACTTTGAGAACTTATTTGTCTTTGAACAAGGCTGTTATAGATGGTCAATCAGCTCGTTCAAATGTATTAGAGAAAATACTCAATTCTAAACGAGAGCTATCGCACGATTCTGATTTTAAGGCGCCGAGTGGTGATGTTGCGGACGAAGATAAGTTGGGCTAGGCTGGATTCATTGGAGGGTTGATTTAAATTCAACAAACTACCTTTATTCATTTCTGGATATAAGTGTGAATCATATGTGAAAAGGATCCAACTCAGGATTGAAGATGACATATTGTGGATGGCGAAACAACGAGTTTTTATAATGCTCCTCTTGGCTGCCTCAGCAGATAACTAAGCAGGAGAGAACATGAATAATTGGTTCCTAGTGATATTCACACCCGTAGCTGCAACGCAAAAGAGACAAAGTCGCCCCTGTACCATTTCAAGATTTACCGACAAGTTAGCGATTTAAGGGTAAGTACATCAATAGCTCCAAATAATATATTATAGTATTGATGATAGTTCCATGTTAGAAGCTACGGCTCTATGACCGTCTGCTGCGTACGTTCTAAATCCGAGATATATTGGCCCTTCAATAGAGGCTTAGAACAATGATTGGTGTGATGAGTTTATCATCAATTGCCACCATGTATACAAGCACCATAGATTGTATATATCTGATGCAATATATAATACGAGCTACAACATAGCTCTCATAACCCACCCTATCAATGCAACGGCGCGCCGATCTTTCAGTCTTCAGGATATTGACCAACTTAATATATTTAAATAAAGTTTGCAGATACTTTCAATTCCATGCCAATGAGCCAGTCATACCAAAACCTGATTGCTGCTCAAATGCCAAATTTGAAATTTTCTAAGATCACGAAAGTGGAAGCCATCACAGATAAGATAAGCAGTATCTATGTACGAGTTCCATTTAGCCGATATTCAACCGAGCTAGCCGCAGATGCTTGCCTAAGCCAATATCAGCGCAGTAACAACTTCGAAGCTACAAGCAGCAGCAGTATACAATCATTCCATACCTTTCGAATCTCTCATAAAGCCACAGCATCTCACCATTGTGTCTACTCCTGTTCAATAGCCATTCCAATTACTTTACAAGGGATCATTCGCGAAGTCTAGCCTTTGTGTGTTCAGCTACGAGAGTAGCGCTGCAAGATGGGCAAAAAGAGGCGTGGGCACCCTGACGTTGAGGAAATCCTCTCCCGACCGTGGTGTTACTACTGTGCGCATGCAATCTATCCTCTCTTGCACATCTTGCGTTTGATTATACAACTAATTGTTTAATATTCTTATAGGCGAGCGTGATTTCGAAGATTTGAAGCTCCTTATCTCTCACCAGAAGGCTAAACACTTTAAATGCGACCGATGTGGTCGACGATTAAATACTGCTGGAGGTGCGTTTTCAAGTCGCGCGATCTAATCGCCAGTTGGATCTATTCCTGTGTTGTTGATGAGTGAAAGGAAAAAAAAAAAAAAAAAAAAAAAAAAAAAAAAAAAAAAAAAAAGGCTTCTAACAGTTGGGCATGCTCATAGGTCTCTCCGTTCATTTGAATCAAGTCCACAAAGAAACTCTCAGTCAAGTTGAGAATGCGTTACCTAACAGACAGGGGCTCGAAGTCGAAATTTTTGGCATGGAAGGTATTCCACAAGAAGTGCTCGAGCAACATCGAAACCGCATCATCCAGAACTTTTATCAAGCACAAGAAGACCGCAGGATTGCAACCGGGAATCCTCCCCCTGGCCAGTCAAAGAATCCAAGAAAGAAGATCAAGATTGAGACGGCGGAGGAGCTCCTAAAGAGGTTTGCTGAATATCGCACTCAGCGAAAAGCGGCGGCGGCAAGCGGCGGTGCAATGGAAGGCGTCGTACAAACGAGCACACCTTTCTCGCAGCCAGGTTTCAATCAGCCTGGCTTTCCTGGGCAGCAGCAGCAACAACAACAGCAACAGCAGCAACAGCAGCAACAGCAGCAACAGCAGCAACAGCCGCACGGACAAGCTGCTTACGGATTTTCTACAGATTCTCTTCCAGCGCGGCCATCGTCTAACCTGGCTGGCGCTGCGGGCTTGCCCCAACGACCCACACAGCCTGGTTTCTGGAATAGACCCGCTGACGGCTCAGCTCAAGTTCCTACTGCTTCTGGGGATGAAATTGATCAGCTAATTCGCATGGCTGAAGCAGGTGTTAAACCACAGAAGAAGGCCGAAGAAGGCGAAGAGGCGGGCGAGAGCAAGAGCAAAAAGGATAAGGACAAGAAGGGTCGGATGGTCTATGACGATGCAGAATTCAGCCCTGAAGAGAGGATGGCCGCACTACCTCGCTATGCTTACATACCGCCAGTCGGAGTTTAATATTCAACTCAGGAATACTACTACTTGACGTAATAGGGAAAGGTCGCTCGCTTTTATACGGAAAAGGAAAAAAAAAGCTAGGCATGCGAGCTGCAGATTCCGTTTACATACGATGGTCGATTGCGCTTTCACAGGGTAGGCGTCAGGGATTGTGTGTGATTCCGGTATTTCATGCTGGTACTATATATTGAACGACTGGCGTCAAGAATAAGTAGGTCTGACGCAGGAATCGAATAATTAAATTGAGTCACATATCAACGGTAATACAATAACGCAGAAGCTGATAAATGATGGAGAGGCTTTGTGTTGATTTGAACGAGGTTGCTGGGGTCCGAGCATGCAACGACTAGGCACTCTTTACTTACTCTGTATTGATTTTTTTCTTTTTTGGATATTTTTTTTAGATAAAATAAGTCCAGAAAATTGTTTCCGCAATCTCCAGGGTACTGGATAATTTAGTAGGTAATCAACACGAATATGCTACCAGTTTTCCATTATGCCAGGACAAATGAAGATAAAGTCATATTGTGGAATGACAGAATCAAGCTTCAGGACAAGCCGGAGTTGAGCACGACTTCTGATCCCTTACTTAATACGGAGTACACTATACGGAGTAATTGATTACTGGTTATTATCTATGAGCCACGTTTAGGAGTATTAAGGAACGGAGATAAGCCTCGGGACTATATCATACATATATATATAGGGTTACTATCTGTGCCTTGGTACTTGGCAATAATGAATTGATAAGCTACTACTGAGTAACATAGTGTGGGCAGAAATAAAAGGAATAAGTACTCCGTAGTTTTTATGGAGTACTTAGTAGCTATAATTATATCACTTGTCATATGCTAATAGTCTTCTGCTCTATGCAAAGACAATTACAGCCCAATATGCTTGACCGCTTTTCTCAATCATTTGGCTGTTGGCTGTCTATTTGAAACTAGCCAGTCTGGCAAATCACGGTCAGATTTGCTAAAGCTTGTAGGGTAGCTTAAGAGATACTTTGCGCTGAGTGGTTTAACCCCACACGAATCCCCAATGTAAGTGTGGAACTTCGAGGTTGTCACGGCAACGCTGCCATTTTCCCTCCTGACCAGGGGTCAACAAATAAACCTCGATTGATTGGAACGTCACTTGCCAGCTAGGCTTGTTTTACAGCTTCCCTTCAGACCCCCCCCCAAACTCGGCACACGCACTGGCTGGATGGAACATGAACCTGTTCCATTCGCTCTCTCCTCTTTGCATTTTTGTCAGCAACTTATTTGTTTTTGTCTATTAGATATCTCCTACTAATCTTCCCCAGGGGCACGACGCCTTGAAGCTGGGTTTGGTGCCTCGTAGATTTTTATTTTTTTTTCTTTTTCGTTATTTTTTTTTTCTGTCGAGTTCACGTTGCCGACCCCTGTCACCGATATTCTCAAAATACACGAACCCACTGCAGTCCCAGCTGACTAGATATCGTTGCGCACTGACCGACCGTCCGAGGACGGAACTCTTTCAAACGATTCTTTGCCGTTCGAAATATCTTCATATCGACATTAAGCTAGGAAAAGACCAATTCTAAAGAAACGGGCACTTTAAAACACCATGGCCGACTCGGGACAGTCGTCTATTACAGTTGCTGGTACGCACATTTGGCTTATCTATTCCTCCCGTTAAGCAAGACACATTCGCTCATAATGTTTCAGTCCGAGTACGGCCCTTTACGATCCGAGAAGCAGCTCAACTGTATGATAATAACCCTGTGTGGTGGTGGTGGTGGTGGTGGTGGTGGTGATGATAATGTTGTTCCCCTGTCAATGCTAACTAAATTCAAGGCAGAGGAATGATGATGGCACGATATTTCTCGGTGACGGCTCTTTCGCCGCAGCACCTCCGAAGCTCCATCAGCGAGGCATCCGAAACGTTATCAAAGTTATAGATGATCGCTGCCTGTATGTGCCCCCTCGTATTTCTCCTCTTTTCACTCACATCCCAGTTTATCGAGACAAGAAGAACGATGTCCAAAATGACTGACGCTGACCCTTTTTTTTTTTTTTTTTTCCCTTTTTTTTTTTTTTTTTTGCCACAGCATTTTTGATCCACCAGAAGACAGCCCCGTCCAAAAATTCTCTCGATCCGTCGTTCCAACCTCGAAAAAAGTAAAAGATCAAGTGTTTGCCTTTGATCGAGTCTTTGACGACAACACAACGCAAGCCGAAGTTTACGAGGGGACTACCCGAAGCTTGCTCGATAGCGTACTGGATGGATACAATGCTACCGTCTTTGCTTACGGCGCCACTGGCTGTGGCAAGACACATACAATTACCGGCACGGCGCAGCATCCCGGCATTATCTTCTTGACTATGCAGGAATTGTTTGAGAAGATTGAGGAGCGTGGCCAAGAGAAGCAGACTGAATTGACTCTGAGCTACCTGGAGATTTACAACGAGACGATTCGAGATTTGCTGGTGCCCGGTGGAAGTAAGGCTGGCTTGGCTCTCCGAGAGGACAACAACCAGGCTGTTGCCGTATATGGACTGTCCAGCCACCGCCCCAGAAACGTACAAGAGGTCATGGACATGATTGTCCAGGGCAATGAATATCGAACAGTATCACCCACTGAAGCAAACGCAACCTCTTCACGATCACATGCTGTGCTGCAGATCAACGTGGCGCAAAAAGATAGGAATGCTGATGTTAACGAGCCTCACACAATGGCGACTCTGAGCATTATCGATTTAGCGGGCTCTGAACGTGCCTCTGTCACCAAAAACCGAGGTGAGCGCCTTACGGAGGGTGCTAACATTAACAAGTCGCTTCTTGCCCTTGGAGGTTGCATCAATGCTCTCTGCGACAAGCGAGGAAAAGCTCATGTTCCATACCGCAACAGCAAACTTACTCGACTCCTTAAATTCTCTCTGGGTGGAAATTGCAAGACTGTCATGATTGTCTGTGTCTCGCCATCGAGTGCTCACTACGACGAAACTCAAAACACGCTGCGCTATGCGAACCGAGCCAAGAATATCCAAACCAAGGTTACCCGCAACGTATTCAACGTTAACCGCCACGTGAAGGATTTCTTGATCAAAATTGACGAGCAGATGGCACTGATTAATGAGCTACGAGCACAACAGAGGGATGCTGAAAAGGTCTTCGCCGCCAAGTTCCGAAAGCAGTACGAAAAACGAGAAATGATTGCCCGTGAAGCCACACAGCGACTTCGAGCCGCCTATGATAATGCAGCTGCAGAGCGCCAGGAGCGAATCACCAACATGAAGAAACTGAAACATTTTGAGAGGCGCATTGGCCTGCTATCTGCATGGATTGCAGCCTTTGATACTGTATCTGACCAGAGAGATGACGAAGAAGACATGCCGCAGAATCTCACAGCCATTCGAAAGACGGCACAAGGTATTCTTGTGGAGCTGGAGAACAGTAGACACCACATTCATCAGAAACTGGACAAGTCAACTTGGGAGCGCCAACTCGACATGGCCTTGACCCACGGCATTAGACAGCTTGAACTCGCTGAGGGTGCCGATACTGGAGAAATTGCAAGCTTGACGCGCGAAGCTGAGCTTCTCAAGATCAATTTTGATCGTGAGGCCTATCGGGAAGTTTTGGAACAGGAGAAAGCTGGAGATGCGGCAATGATGCAAATGATTCTCACAGCCCAGTTTGACATGCTTTCTTCTCTTTCTGGAGCCATGTCAATGAATGAAGAGAGTGCAGTGGCGCATGCCAAAGACATCATTGCTCGCTTACTCCAGACCGGCGTCACAGCCGCATCTCAAGTAGTTAAGCCCGATGGTTCTCTGCCTGTAACTGATGCTTTTCCACCGACGCGAAGAGGAACGCCAAGGAAAAGGAGATCCATGTCTGGCTATAGGCCTCTTGTACCACCGGCAATTGTGGCCGTGCAAAATGAACACGTGTTTGCGAGCCCGATGAAGTCATCGCCGAGACGGCGTAAGGCCCTTGGCATGACGAAAAAGGGCGTTAGTTTCACGCCAGTCAAACGAGCGTCCAAGAGCCGAGGAGTCAGGTGGAGGGATGATGAGACGGAAGATGGAACGTTGGAGGATTTTGAGAAGACACCACAGAACCTTTTCAGCTCCCCTCCTCCTGCGCAGCCATCTCCAATAGCTAAGAGCAGGATTCCCCCTCCATCGCACATCAACATCACTAAGGATGATGCTTCAAATGATGACACAGCAAGCATAGACATGTCTGATGCACCGAGCCTTTTGGTTGCGAAGCCCGGTAGATTTCAAGCCGGCTTCCTCTCCCGAGGCGCACGCTTATCGTCTATAGGCAGTGGACTACCCGTCTCTTCCTCTCCACCCGCTTTGAGTTTGCATCTGCGCTCTTCAAGTTCTCCTGATGTGGAAAGGACTCCTCCATTTCGATCTCCAGAAGCCATGAAACCCGATAACATGTCTCCGCTATCATACAGCAAGGTGCCCCGACCTAGTTCCCAGTATCATCCACTACAGTCGGTCATGGACGAGAATAACCCCCCCAATGCCTCTGGCTCCGACTCTGAATCCAGCTTGATTGACATTCGCAAACTTCGGAGCGCAATTGCTTCAAAGAAGCCTCGGAGGATGAGCCTCATGGCCCCCAGCTCAGTTCCCGTTGCTAGGCGCGTATCTTCAATCGGATCTGCTTCTGGTGATAGGTCTTCGTCACGGCCTAGTATGCCAGTTTTGGCCAGCGCCACTAACGGCATCTCGCGACACAGGAGGGGAAGCTTGGAGCGCCGAAAGAGCCCGCCGTTAATGTGCTCGCCGCCAGACATGAAGTCTGACGGGAGCCTCACCGCAGGCCAAGCCAGACGGATGAACATGGGAGGCAGTTTGCGCCTAGAAAATTTGGGGCAACGCGATGGAGGAGGCTTAGAAGGACCTCGACGTGTCACTATTAGTGTTGGGACGGGAGCCGCCGCCGCTGCCGGATCTACACATCGAAGATTGGATAGCCGAGGAGGTATGGCGCTGAGATAAAGCCTAGATTAATGGCAGTGGTTTCCTCTCTCTCTCTCTCTCTTTCTCTCTCTCTCTCTCTCTCTCTCTTTCTCGCCCTCTTTCTTTTTTTTACTGCCTTTTTCTTCTTCTCCCCTTTTCCTTCTTCACATGATGGCTGTATTGTCACATAAACAAGCAATGAATTGGTGGGGCTGTGTTTGCTTTTCATAATGAGGTGATTTATAGGCAAAGGCGTTTAGGACACAACATTATCGTGGATTGGCTGGATAAGCTCTGGTCTATGAGCTTGATTGTTTGTATGATTGTTGTATACATATTTTTTGTTACGGACAGAGATGACCTTTGAATCTGATTTCCTTTTTGTGTTACTTTGATGCTCTCTTTTGGTACGATGGGGTTGATATATACTTATGTGATTACTTTTCTTACTGGTCATTTATTGAAATCCTCCAGAGCGATATCCTGGATTTGTAATCCCGTATTCTGTATGACTTGACTTTAATAGGTATGATTAGCTCTGTATTGCTTTTATGTGGTGTTTCGGCAAACAACTGCTTTGGGAAGAGGCCAGCTTTGACAATTCCGTAGAGTGACCAGAATCATGACTCAGTAATAAAGGATTGAGCTGGCTCCACGCAATTATATATAAACCTCCTCATCCCGTCTGTTCTAATGACACATGAGATAAGGAGGAAACAAAACTGCTAATTTGGCTTCGGAAAACTTATATTGTGTTTCACCAAAGGGGGACAGTATGACTATTGCTGTATCGACACGGTATCAAATATCTGCCCGTGGATAGCCGTGACACAGTGCTTCCGTCATCTTCTTATCTTTAATGGTGGAGAAAGCATGTAGCACAAAAACATCCGCACATCCGAATTCCCGCCAGCACGACAAAACTCCCTTTTCCTTGCATTGAAAACTTGGGGAAGATACCAAGTACTTGGTGAAATATTCTATTGGCTGTGCGCACCCGTAGCGTCACATTTGATTTTTTATTATTTTTTATTATTTTTTATTATTTTTTATTATTTTTATTTTATCATTATTTGTTACAAGCCCTGTCTCGACCAATCTTGTAATCTCTATTTCGCGTGCGGGCGGCCCTCAGATGGAAAACGACCATGTGTCGGAGTCTGAGCCTATTCGGTATATACGGAGCCGCGTTGCTAATGCTTGTGATGGGTGCAAGACTCGGAAGGTGAAATGTGATGGTAAGCTGCCTTGTGGATATTGTGTTGCGAGACAGAGGCCGCAGACGTGTCATTATTCGCCGCAGAGGAGGAGGAGGAGGCAATCGCAACAACAACAACAGCATCAACATCAACATCAACAACAACAACTACATCAGCAACAGCAGCAGCAGCAGCATCGTCGGCGGCAGCATCAACATCAGCAACAGAAGTTTCCAAGGTCACCGCCGCTGTCTGTGCGGGAATCACGGGATCGGGGGGTTTCATCGGCGCGGTCACCAACGCCGACACAGACACCAGCTTTGATGACGACTTCCAGACGTGTATCTTCGGCGGCTGGATTGGGTGTTTTGTCCGCTTCTCATTCCTCTCCAGCAATTGGAAATCGACTACGTTCATCATTATCTTCGTCATCATCGTCAGTAGCAGCAGGACCGGTGTTGCATCAACATCAAGAATCATCCGTAGCGGAGGACGAGACCGAGGTGCCACGAGAGGCTCGGCTACTGTGCGATGCTCATGGCAAATTGACCTTCATTGGTGACTGTGCACCATTATCTTTCTTCCAGTCGGTGCGGAGGCTTGTGACCAATAGAATTGGTCAGAATGCCTTTGCGCCACAGACGAGTCGATTCTCGGTTCTGGAAAATGCGCCGGCGGGACACTCTAAGCGGTCATTGAGAGATGCAAGGATACCGGAGGTCCGGCCTGTGTATGTGACACCCGCTGTTTCGGCGTATTTGTCAATGACGGCGAGTTTGGTGGATTTGTTTGACAGCGAGAAGCTGTTAGATGATTTGATCATATGGGCCAATCTGGAGCAGAAGCCGGATAATGTGACAACTATCATCCATTTCCTCGTTCTTGCGATTGGGCTACAGGCAGATGATGATGTGCTGTCTCAGCAGTATTTCGAGTATGCTCGTGATTTGGCATATACTAATCTTAGCGATAGTCTTGGCGTTGAGACTGTTCAAGCATTTATCCTGATTACAATTTACATGCTGTGTTCGTGCCAGATTAATGGAGCATTCCTCTTCTTCGGTATAGCTACCAGGGCGGCCTACTCAATTGGCTTGCATCGAACTGAAGTTAATGCTCGATTTGGATTGGAAATCCACCGACAAAGAGACAGGCTATGGAAGAGTCTACGTGTGCTTGATCTTTTTCTGAGCAGCTCCATGGGACGACCCCCCGCGACGTCGGATGTGGATTGCACTGTTCCATACCGCGTGTTAGACACCGAGGGTAATGAAGTATTCGACTTACTTAATGCCTCGGTGCAGATTCTGCTCATTCTTGAGTCTATCATCTTGGAGATTTACTCGCGGAAGAAAATCTCCATGCAGTTGACAGAAGGTATTTCCCTCCAGTTACGCGATTGGTCTGGACGATGGCTCGGCCAGTTGAAACAAGTCATCGCGCAGCCCGCCAATCGGAATGAGGCTCAGGTTACGGGAGCTTGTCAAGTAATGGCATCGTATTACTATGCGGTGATGCTGGTTTCACGACCATTTTTGATGTATGAATTATGTCAACGACTTGTAAACGGCCAGGCTGCATCTAGCAGATCGGCGGCGCTGACTTCTGGGAGGTCAAAGTTGGCGGATGCATGTATTGATGCTGCGAGCTTAATGGTTGACCCGGTCTTGGATTTGATTGAGAGGGGTGTCTTGAAGGGGAAGGCTCCTCTGCTTGTGTGAGTAATGCAAAAATCTAAAAGTCGCCATTGTCTTTTCTTTGGTGTTTGTTGCTGGCACCAGATGGTGGGCTAATGAGGAATAGTTCGTGGCTCTTTGCAGCATCACTTGTCCTTGGTGTTGGTCTCCTAGGAGGGTTTGGTCGTATCCTGGAAAAGTATACACGAATGTCCATCCAAGCTATGGATCACTTGGCCCAAAATGATGCTCATGCTCGACAATATTCCCTGATTGCACAATCCTTGCTCATGACATCATTAGAGCACCTGGAAAGACAGGAACTTCAAGAACGAATGCGGCGCACAGAAAACTCAAGCCAGTTGTTCGGCCTAGTGGCAGCAGATGCGAGATCGCCTTTGAACAAGTCCCCAGCGCCGCTGAGCGACATGGATTTGCGGATTAGGACTCCAGATACGACGATGATGACAAGGAGCCGCGATCGCGATTCACTGGATAGGTCGCTGCTGCAGCTCCAGGGTCTACAGGGCGGACCATCTCCACGCCTGGGAGACATAGATTCTGTTTTCCTGGGATTGTCGGAGCCGATGCTACACACACCTGATACTACGTACTGGGATGGGATCGTGGGTAACGACGACGATCCTAACTCAGCGCTTAATTTGTTCCCGCTGCTAGAAGCGGGAGGTGGCATTGATCTAGCCCATTGGGTTTAATGGAGAACTTGGAAGGGATGATTGTTGATACTACTACAAAGTATTTGTAGTGGAAACAACGTAATTTCGTAGATACATGCTAATGGTTGGATCGAGGCCCTTCAATGATTCAACCTGATATCATCACGATACAACAATAATCTCTAAGAATGCAACCTTCTCGATTCGCATTAGCGACATACTCATCTAACAAAGAGAGTACTCTATACTAATCAGATACAAGTATCATAAACAAACACACGGCTGAGCTTTACTATGAACGAACAACGGTCTTATCCCATCAACCCATGTACTCTTTGATTTGATGAAGTTTCCACCAAATGCGGAAGGCAATGACTGACCTTTTATTTACCTCAATGCTTTCAATTAAGCCCTTGGCTGCTTACTTTGCATGCCAAATCTATTAGTACGCACGCCATAGTCGGGCCGGTACTGTGCTTGAGACTACCTCATATAGGAGTACATAGCACTAGTCTTGGAGCATTTAACGCTCCTCATTTGTGGTCCGTAAGCTAAGGGCTTTATGGCCGATTCTAGGCCCTGACAAGAAGAAGTAAAGAGAGCTGTTGTGGAGGACCAGAAGCTGTGCGTGGCCATTCCGAATATCCGGAAATGGTAGATCTCTGATGAGTCTCTTCTGGTGAATATTTGTATTAGGCAGATCTCTTCTCCGGCTTGAAGATACGCAACTACTACTTCTTACGCGCCTCTTTTGACCCGTATTGGGGCGTAAGGGGGGGGATCATCGGACCAGCATACAAGTACACTGATTCTGGCATTTCTAGTTATCTAGGCCGGTCTGGTGTATTGTTTTCCACCGGATGCCGCTATAATACCGGATGCCATATCCGAACACGGGGCAAATAAGCACCATGTCATAGAGATTGTGGGGGAGGACAAGGGTAGGACCGATAATCCCTGCTCATCTATAGATTAAGTCACCAGATTATTACTCCTGCTGAATTAGGCAAGGTCACTCGATGACGGTGAATAGAGAATTGTTCCTATAGATGGATTAACTGATCTTAGGCGGCTCTAGTTTTAGCATTAGATGAAGATCCTGCAATAGTTCCGAGGGCTTGGGAATCGAAGGTGCCTGGACAACGTAGCATCGCGTGATGGCATATATATGAGGCCAGGACGAGCACCTCTTATCATTGGATTTATTCGCTCGCTCGCTCGCTCGAGGATTGTTTGGAGAAGCTTATACTTGTGAATTCTGGTAAAAGAGAAGATTACAATGGCAAAGTACTTGGTTCCGGCATCTATACTGCTGTCGCAGTCAATGGCGACTGCGAGTCTCTTTGACTCGTATGTTAGTTTGTCAATTGAGCTGATTGGCTTTCCTACATTTGCTGGTAAGTCAATACATGGGCTATACTATCTTCATATTTAGAAGGCCTCGACAAGCTGACTTGAATTTTCTTTTTTTCTTCTTCTTTGCTTTAGGAACTCGGAGTCAGCCCAATGCCTTTTCCCACAATTTGATGCAGAATTTGGCCGAACTTCAAGGTAGTGGCATCGTTGTACGAGTCGGTGGAAACTCTGGGTGAGTGCTTCGCGATCATCCATAGCATCATGATAAATGTTCAATTAATTAACATAACTAATAAAACCAACAGCGATCGCGCCATCTATGACTCTACCTTGAAAACTTCTACAGCCAGTGCGTGCCCCAATGCCGACCCCGGTGCTTGGCAGTGCATTGGCAAGAGCTTCTTCGAATCGTACGGCGGGTTTCCCGCCGGCACTCGCTACTCTCACCAGTTTAACCTAGGCGCGTACAACTCATCTGGGTGGAATACTCTCGAGACCACGGTGCCGCTGGCTTGCAGGGCGCTCGCTGGGCAGCTTGAATTTTGGGAGGTTGGAAACGAGCCGGATCTTTATGGGAGCAGGCGGCCCAGCAACTACAACGCATCCCAGTATGCTAATGAGTGGGTGAATTCGACGCAGCATTTCGAGAATTACCTTCACAAAGCATGCCCCGAGCTAGCGGGTAATATTAAGTACATTGCTCCGTCTTTGAGCTCTCCTGGGGCAAAGCTACACATCGCCAATATTTTCCCTGATGAAGGCAATGCTACGAACAAGATTACTCAAGTCTCTGTGCATAACTACATGAACGGCGCGACTGTACCTGGCGTTACTCTACAGAACACACTTATGAGTCATACTGCTGTGGTCAAGTCGATTCAGAACCACGTCAACTACGCCAAGACTTCGACTATTGACGCTGAGTACATCATCGGCGAACACAACAGCTTGTACGGCGGTGGGGCTTCAGGTCTCTCTGATGTCTTTGGAGCTGCTCTATGGGCCATGGAGTTCTCCCTCTATGCTGCTTCTACGGGTATCATCAAGCGAGTACATTTCCACCAGGCTGTGGGCTCTCCTTATGCCGCCTGGGTTCCTGCAGGCAACCTCGCGACCAATGCTCCTTATTACGGAAAGCTGGCTGCGAGCACGTTCTTGGCTCATTCTCAAACAATTGAAGTCCAGACGGTTGCCCTTAACAAGGATGCTGACAAGGATTCTGGCTACGTAGCTTATATTAACGGCGATTTGCGCCGTGTCGCTGTCCTAAACTTGAGAGAGTACGTTTCTAGATCAGGCTCTCGCTCAAATCAGACCTACACGGTCCAAGTCGCCCCGAGCTCAACTTGGACATTAAGTCGTCTTACTGCAGCTGGTGCTACTGATAAGACAGGCGTCACTTTTAATGGATTTTCATACGATGCTGACTCACACGGTCTGGCGAAACGGGTCAACGGCCAGGAATCGAATAAGGTTATCAAGGCAGATAAGCATGGCAGTTTGACGTTTACCGTGCAGGATTCTGAGGCAGTAGTTTTATTAAAGGAGTAAAGGAGAGCTTGATAATACAATCCAATAGTAGCGTGAGATTATTGTCATACCACGCTCTAAGTAAGATAATCTTATAAAATAGGTGATCTACTGGATCAGCACCTGCTTGTCCTTCTTCAATTTCTCTACAAACTTTAATGGCACTCTTAATGTCTGCGCAACGATATCCGGCGGCGTCAGTGCAAGCCATTGGGTGAGAGGTATATCGACTACGCGATCTGACTTGTATATCTCCACCCAGACGAGATCTTCCGTCTCAGAAGTGTTTTCGATGTAGTGCCCTGAGTTGTCGGGGAAGACTGCCGTGTCGCCGGCATGGAAGTTAAATGTCCGAGCGGCGGCATTGCCGATGAAGACGGTAGCTTGGGCGGCGCCCTTGTGGAAGTAGAGCCATTCGTCTGCCTATATATTTTAATGCCCTATTAGTGACTTCCTATGTCCATTGATGATAAAAAATCACGGAGCGAGGTGAAACCGCTTTACATTTGGATGCCAGTGTAGCTCTCTCAATGCACCGGGCTTCAGAGTTACAAATGTTGCTGCAATAGTCTTGCTAATTGGAAAGTTTGTCGAATCAATTTTGCGGAACTCGCCACCTGTTCCACCAATCTTCTCAGGTGGATGCTGTAGCGTGCGGTAGACAAAGGAGCTGTTGCCTGAAGAAGCGGTTATATCTCCCGTGACATTATGTGTACTAACCGTGCCGTTGAAGATGTACGGATTAGGAGAAGGGATAGAGTCAAAGACGGATTCGTCAACGCCAAAGTTTTTCGCGAGGACGGACCGAGGAGTGTGAGCGATCCAGTCGTCGAGATTGAAAGTAGTACTTGGATAGTTAGCTTTTTCGAGACACTTATCCCGCTTCTTGGTAGGCTACCTCACCCGACTTTGTCAAAGTCACCATCGTCAAAGACTAGGAGGAATTCATTCTCATCCTCGAGGCCCTGGACTGTATGTGCAGTACCCTTGGGGAAGTACCAAATGTCACCGTAGCCGAGCTCTTCGACTTGATACTGGCCGTTCTCATCGACGGCCGAGAGAGTAATGCGGCCGGTATAGACGATTCCCCATTCTGCCTGCACTTTAGGTTAGACGACACCTTTATTGCTAATACTTAGAAGAAGAAAAAAGCGCTCTTACAACTCGGTGCCAGTGGAGCTCTCGGATGGCTCCCTTCTTTAGATGCTGCTGAGCGCTCGAAATGTCTCGACTTGCTGGAAGGTCAGTAACACCTTGTTCCCGAGCCCAGCCTCCTTTTAAGAGGCGTGTTTTGGAGTCCGAGAAGCTCCATTTGAGGTTTGGAACGACGCCGTTGTCGGTAGCTTGCTCGCCTAGGTTGTTGGGGTTTTGTAGATCTAGCTCATGGTTCGTACCGCCTTTGATCTTTCGTCAGCGTTTTATTTTTATTTACCGGCTTTTACTAGACGAATGATACCTGATAAAGGCCCTCCCTTTCCATAAGCGCTGATAGGCAGACCATCAGAGAACCCACCAGATCGTTGTTGGATTCGCGGTGCTGCAGATACACCTATAAGGCACAGTGCCCATCTAGATAATAAAGAGGCCTTCATGATGTATGTAGTGTGACCGCCTGTGCTACCAGTGTTAAACTTGGAGAACGTATAGCGAAATAAATTCTAGCAAGATTGCAGGTGACTGAAACCACGGAGAATTTTTAAGCTGAGACATCTATCAAGTATATAAAACGTATCAAGCATATAATATACTTTGTGGAGAGATCTCCATCAGAATGTAAGAGTACACCTCCGAGTCTTTTGATCGCGCAATAATCCATCACGAAATACATCCTACGAGTGGTTGCTTGACACCCCCAACATTAACGCTAAAATGGCGACATTGCTGTACCACTACATTATTGGTAGCACAGATCTGGCAACTGAATTTGAAAAACAGGGACAGAAGGTTAAGAAATTCAGATCACATGCTTAGGCCTTTGTTGAATAATGCCGTATTTCAGATAGAAAAGACCATATATATTCTCAGTACAGGTCGTAGTTATAATGGCACCATTATGCAAGTGTATAGCTTTATCCGAGAAGGTCTCACTTTGGCAAATTGATGCGAATGACCTCAACTTAAATGATTGGAGGTATTAGGCATGCGTTATATGTTAGGGATGAATAAGTATATCCCAAATAGCTTATAATGTCGCGGGCATCAACCGCAATTGGTCAGCATACCACTTCTATAAATTCATGTCGGTCATCTCTCATCACCACCACCATATCAACTAATTGAATAGAGTGAACTTACCGTTTCTGCTCCTACATAAGTCACCTTAATACTCAGCACTTTTGAAAGCAACAGCTCCAGCATCTTCTTGCATCCGCATCCTTGATCTCTTTATTAAGCATCATATTTTTAGGCAGCATATGGTCTTATGCAGTAGGTTGGCCAACACCGATGATATTGCATGCGTCCTGCTAAAGTACGCTATCCATGCATTCGCGGGTACGGAAACCACCCATTACCATCAAAGGCACACACCTGAATCTGTCTCAGAATAAAAGCCTACTAGAAGGGAGCTCTTGCTGATGTAGTACCAGAAAGTATTTGAATGAAATGATCCATATTAGATAAGTTTCGATTCCGCCTATCATGTGTTCTAGAAACTTACTTGTAGATCCTCAATCCGAAGTAGTAGTCTGTACCGGGATCAAAAAAATAGAAATAGAAAGCCTGCACATATAAGCGACACTTCGTTGCATTGTATATATTAACTGCGGTTCCCCTAGGACGTGTCCTCCGTATTATGAGCGTGGTAAAGGTTCTACGACCACTTCGCAACGTACTTTATTTAGCTTGTGTCGTTCAAGCTCCGGCCTCTTATTTTATTATAAGATGACTGCATAAGCAAATAGGAAGCATAAGAACCATTATGATATTCTACGATTGCTACTACAGGTTCAGCCTCCGCATTGTTGACATGAACGAGTTTCCAAATTAGGGAAGTGGGGTATCGCACAGTATAAAAATAGCCAGAATCGACTAAACTTGTGTCTAAGGCGGAAAAGGCCCAAACAGCCCTGTGGGCTATCGTCCTAAAGTCGCTCACAGTCCCATCAGTTCGATACGCTTTTGAGTCTCAACTACATTCAAGGAACAGCAGCAGCAAAAACAACAGGGTCAATTGAACTACTACCAATGTGGAGACTACTGTTGAAGAATTAGAACGAACTAAAAGAAGAATAGGCGAGACCATGCAAGACATGCAATGAGCGCAAGAGGAACCGAATGATATATTGAGATACATCGAAACTATCAAGGAATCAAATGCGAGCCATATGTCTGGCAGTGATTCCAGCGCAAGAAGCGGAATAAAGAGGAGCAAAGGCAAATACTAAGACTACTGTTGAGGAAGAACTAGAGAGTTCTCAAAATAGGCGAGCGGAAAAGGAGCAGTTTTGGACGTTTGTGGGAGAAGCTACATGATCTACAGGCAAGGAGAGGAAAGCGTAGTGTTAATCCTATGACCAGCCCCATTTCTCTTTCAAAGCCTCGGATTGGGCAAGCAACTTGTCCACCTCGGTCTCGTATAGCCTATGCTCCTTCAAGTATAGGGTATAGCGCTCACACTGTTCCGCCCGATGTTGCGCTTCTGACGCAAGCGTTGGATGTTTGTTAAAAAACTCGGATATAATATCGTCAAGGTCCTTGTCGGAGTCCTTTTGAGCAAAGAAATCGCAAAAGATGTCGGTGGTGTCGGTAGGACAGCGAAGTAGATGGGCAAGATTAAACGCTATGTCTGTTTGGTTGATTTTAGACTTGCCAGCATCCACTTTATCGTACCATTCCCTTCTAAGTTGTTCACATAGGTCACTCGTTTTGCTCTTCTCATTAAGAACGTCGTGGAACTCAGCATGCATCTGCTTATTTGTCTCGATTGAATCGTGTCCAGTAATCCACGATGGCGGAGTGAAGAGTTGAAGTGGAATAGTACTAGTGAACTCCCAATCAACTATGCCCTGAATCTGGAGATTTTTGTCCACAATGATATTACAACTTCGTAAATCCAAGTGGCTCAGCACAAAAGGGCCATAGTCTAGCTCCGGATTAATGAGTTCATAAAAAAAAGGCTCTATGCTGTGTAGTGCGAAGATCTCCGTTTTGACGTCATTAATCGTATGATCAGCCACTGGCTGTAAAAAAAATGCTGATACAAGACTGAATTGGTGTTTCATGTACTGCCTAGCGGAGATAAATACTGGTGATGGCGGCAGCCGAAGCGTCGTGGCAGACATAGAGATAACAGGCCCTAGAACAGGACCCTGGCTTCCGTCAGGGGTTAGAATAAGGGAGCCTATTAAAGGAAATTCGAGTTTCCTAAGCTCAATCAAGATGTCGATGAGCTGAGAGTAGAAATTCAGTCGATGCTTCTCTTCGGTTTTTATCAAATACTTCCTGTCTAGTGGTTCACCAGAAATAAAGTCCGTGATGAGATACATCTGCGTGCCCAAGCCAGCTTTGGTTAATTTGGCATCACGCCCGTAAGCACGAACGTGGGGGACGAGGATCTTGGTGTTGCGCTCGAGGTACCTGAATCTTGGTGAGCGATAAACACAGGCGTCAATTAAGTTGAACTTACTGTATAGTGGCCACTTCGCTCGCTAATTTCTCCCAGGCACCTTCTTGAACGGCTTCGATTGGGACTCTAACAGTCCACTTGGACCCGTCTTGATCGAACTCGACAAAGAAGCAAACATTGAAGCTACCACTATTCTTGTTCACAACCTTGCAGCTTTTGCCATTATTGTATCGAGATGCTAGATCGCAGATCGCATGTAAGTCGAGTGACTTGATAAACGTTCGTTTGGCTTCATTGATTTGGTCGTCAGTAGCGTCGGGAAATTTTTGAATGTCAAATGTTCCTTTCTTTGGTTCTGTAATCTTTGGAGTGTTGAACTCAGGCGTATTTGGCGCATGAATGTCTGCGGCACAAAAAGAACGAAGAAGCCGGCCCCATAGCTCTAACAGGTAGAGCGCTGAGGGTGTCAATAATGTGCATACTAGATGGATGAGAGCGCGCAGCATAGCTGATCCAACCTTGAAGCTAGCATTATCAGCTGGTGATGTTGGGACGAGGCGTCAAACGTGGGTAATTCGGTTAATAGTAACTCCGAGCGTACATAGCCTGGGCGGGCCCACCCTAAGGCGTATTATAACTCGTGATGCGTAAGCTTCCTAATTTGGATAGACCATCCTAATTTCGATCTGGTAGCTAGATTCTACGTGACTTTGTAACTAATCCACAAGCTCTTGTGCTGTGGAGAAAGTAATTAAAGGAGTTAGAAGGGAATGTTGCGAATACCAGTATGACAAATAGGATCAATATACACTTTAAATACACTTATACAGGAGACGAAACTGGGTTCATACTAGCACATAATCGGACAGGATATAAACATCAATTAAGCTAACACTATGGATATCGCTAATACTAAGACTCCTTGTCTTGTGGATTTATTGCTTTATTTATCTAGTCCAATCTATCTTCCTAATAAAACTGCATTCGGAATTTCCATAGTTGATATTTTGTAACATCCCCGTTAAAGGGAGCGGGCATGTCCCTATGGCTAGCCTAATCTTGTGCTGACATTGCGAATCTTGTTGGGCTTGGGCAACAAGAGAAGCGACGGAGTGGGACAAGGCCAGAGTAGGGTTCGCTAGGGCGAATGTCCTGGGGAATAGATTTTTATAGCTCATGGAGGGAATCCATTAATGCCCGAAGAGGAGTTAGCAAGTTTAGACTTTCGTGGTAGCTATTGATAGCTCCACTACGGATTGCGGCGAAATACGTACCCGGAGTGTATATTACAGCGACTCCATAATCTATGCTTGTATAATATAATTGTTTTAAAAAGAAACTGATTCTTTTCCTAGCAGTATAGTATATATATATATGTAATAGTAAATCCTGCAATTACACCAGCCATTTGCCACATTCTATAATATAAAATATAACTTCTATAATATAAAAATATAAGCTTGATTCTAGATTAAGTTTATTCAACTACTCTTTAATTTTAACTTGCAACTAAAAATGCCTAGCAATACCCTAGGTAGGTACATCAACAGATCCAGCAGTGTCACAAAGCTATGTACCCCCTGGGCCAAACCAAAGCAATTCTACCACCCAAACAGAAGCATTTTTAGCTTCACATCGCAAACAGCATGTACGCTATGTAACTACCGTCAAGTTCAAGATGGGTATCGCGGATTTCTTAGTTATTTTAGTAACAAGGTGACGGCTATTTGTGGACTATGTCCCGCGGATACTGTGGAGCACTTTAAATCCCAGGACGGGCCGCGCCAGCATTAGCGGCGAACCCCACGTCTTTCTATTTCCTCTTCTTCTTTTCTCACCTCTTTTGATACATAGTTGCCTAAAGACGGTATTATATTTTATCATATTTTGGCACTGTCACCTTGGTTATATGAAAGAGTATTTAGCTGAGCAACGTATTCGCGCAAAACCCGCTGATACGTTGCTACACATGCCGCCATGGCTCTAGCATGCACTTGTACATGTAGCAAATGAGGGGGGGGGTGTCATTAGGTATGATGAGATGGCAGCCATACATAATCTAAAGCTGCCTAACGATCAGGCTGCAATTTTTGGGTCAGATACTGCTTTCATTGTAATTCCCTCTTGGTCTTGCGTATTTAAATCCTATACAATTGCTTCCCTTCAATTACTTCAGACACCGTTTGTGGTTCGCCACTCGGCAAATGTCTTTCACTGTATTCGAAGATCCTGTTTCGTGTCAAAGGGCTTTGTCTCTTGGAATTTTTAATCACAATGGATCGAGCGACGACGCAATCGCGCAGTTTTGCTAAAAACCGCATTGGCGATTATGCCACAATCAACCAGGGTGACGTTCATTACCACTCAACCGACGAGACGACCCGAGAAGATGAAGATATGAAATGCCTCAAAGACTTACGTGTAACGGATCCCCGCGACGATAAAACTCGAATTGAGGATACAAAGGGCGGCCTACTTAAAGATTCATACCGCTGGATCCTCGACCATAGCGATTTCCGACGGTGGCGCGACGATGAACGCAGCCGCCTTCTCTGGATTAAGGGCGATCCCGGCAAGGGCAAGACGATGTTACTCTGCGGCATAGTGGATGCGTTAAGCTCCGGAATAAGATCAAGTAACCAGAAAGGCAACACATTGCTATCTTACTTCTTCTGTCAGGCGGCCGACGAGCGCATTAACAGCGCTACAGCCGTGCTGCGTGGCCTTATCTACCTGATTGTGGAGCAACAGCCGCTACTTGTCTCCCATATACAAAAAAAATATAAACATGGGAGTGAAGCGATTTTTAAAGATGTTAATGCATGGACTGCGTTATCGGAGATCTTCTCAAATATTTTAGAAGACGCAAGCCAAGAGCGGATTTATATTATTATTGATGCACTTGATGAATGCGTAACTGACCTACCAAAGCTGCTTGACTTCATCAATACCAAGTCCGCCCTCTTTTCCCGCGTTAAGTGGATAGTCTCCAGTCGAAACTGGCCAGATATTGAAGATCGTCTTAATTCTATAACTCAGCAAATGAGGCTGTGTTTAGAGCTTAATGAAAAGTCCATTTCCACGGCCGTTAATGCATATATCAAGCACCAAGTCGACTTGTTAGCGCAGAAGAGAGTATACGATCCTATAACAAAAGATGCTGTTTACAACCACTTATCTTCTAATTCCAATAATACCTTCCTCTGGGTAGCCTTAGTCTGTCAAAACCTAGAGGAGATCTCACTACAGAATACCCTTCTAAGACTAAACGAGTTTCCGCCTGGACTTGATTCTTTATATGAGAGGATGGTAAAGAAAATACAGAGCTTAAAGGACGACGATGCTAAGTTTTGTTACCAGATCCTCGCAACGGTGTTGCATGTGTATCGGCCTGTTACACTGGCCGAGCTTGGTATCCTTATTAAGTTTCTAGACGATATTCCTGCAGATATTGAGTTCATCCATAAGGCAACAGGACTTTGTGGCTCATTTCTCACTGTGCGAGACAACCGAGTCTTTATTATCCACCAGTCAGCTAAGGACTACTTGAGTAACAAAGCAGCGCCAACTATATTCCCACACAGCTCCGCCAACGTCCACGGGATTATCTTCTCGCAGTCTCTACAAGCCATGTCCGCTATTCTGCGACGGAATATATATAATTTATACTCTCCTGGACTCCTAACCAATGAAATCAAGGCACCAGATCCAGATCCACTGGCCGCTATCCAGTACTCTTGCATCCATTGGGTCGACCATTTCTGTGATATGAATAACAGTGATAGTCAATCTCAAGATCAGTTTAGCCATGAGAAATGCCAGGCGGTCTTACTATTTCTTCGAGAGTACTTCTTGTATTGGCTTGAAGCTTTGGGCCTTATGGGGTATATAGAGAATGGGGTTCTTTCAATGGCAAGGCTAGAAGATCTACTGAGAGTAAGTCGGTACGCTTTAATGATTAGGGGTGAAACTGATCAATGAAGGGAAAATCAGTAGATAACCAATTCCGAGAGCCAAGTCAGAACTTAGGGCGGGTTTACCACCACTTGGGACAAAGATTCAAGAATTTATTAAGAGTAAATATTTATAAAGTCCTGCAATAGTTAAAAGCGAAACTAATTCACAAAGGGAAACCCGCCAGACCGCCAAACACTAGATCACCAAACACCAGACCGCCAATTACTAGAACTTGCACAGGACTCATGGCGGTTTATCCGGCAGAATAGTTCAGTGATTGCGGATAGTCCACTACAGATATATACCTCAGCGCTTATTTTCAGTCCATTAAATAGCTTAATACGGAAAATATTTGAAGGGGAAGAACTTCAATGGATAAAGGCTAAGCCCATAGTAGAATATAATTGGAGCCCTTACTTACAAACACTAAAGGGCCATAGCGGTCTTGTTACCTCAGTGGCCTTCTCAATGGATGGCCGCTACCTCGCCTCAGGGTCAGCAGATAAAACTATTAATATTTGGGATGCAACAACAGGCAAAGAGCGGCAAACACTAAAGGGCCATAGCGGTCTTGTTACCTCAGTGGCCTTCTCAATGGATGGCCGCTACCTCGCCTCAGGGTCAGCAGATAAAACTATTAATATTTGGGATGCAACAACAGGCAAAGAGCGGCAAACACTAAAGGGCCATAGCAGTTGGGTTAACTCAGTGGCCTTCTCAACGGATGGCCGCTACCTCGCCTCAGGATCAAATGATAACACCATTAAGATCTGGGATGCAACAACAGGCAAAGAGCGGCAAACACTAAAGGGCCATAGCAATTGGGTCCACTCAATGGCCTTCTCAGCGGATGGCCGCTACCTCGCCTTAGGATTAAGAGATTACACTATTAAGATCTGGGATGCAACAACAGGCAAAGAGCGGCAAACACTAAAGGGCCATAGCAATTGGGTCCACTCAATGGCCTTCTCAGCGGATGGCCGCTACCTCGCCTTAGGATTAAGAGATTACACTATTAAGATCTGGGATGCAACAACAGGCAAAGAGCGGCAAACACTAAAGGGCCATAGCAATTGGGTCCACTCAATGGCCTTCTCAGCGGATGGCCGCTACCTCGCCTTAGGATTAAGAGATTACACTATTAAGATCTGGGATGCAACAACAGGCAAAGAGCGGCAAACACTAAAGGGCCATAGCAATTGGGTCCACTCAATGGCCTTCTCAGCGGATGGCCGCTACCTCGCCTTAGGATTAAGAGATTACACTATTAAGATCTGGGATGCAACAACAGGCAAAGAGCGGCAAACACTAAAAGGCCATAGCAATTGGGCCCACTCAGTGGCCTTCTCAGTGGATGGCCGCTACCTCGCCT